>CAXITT010000084.1:534687-554071 GCA_964033795.1 Lymnaea stagnalis
TGTGTGTGTGTGTTAAGGGGGCTCACTCGATGTGTGTGTGTGTGTTAAGGGGGCTCACTCGATGTGTGTGTGTGTTAAGGGGGCTCACTCGATGTGTGTGTGTTAAAGGGGCTCACTCAATGTGTGTGTGTGTGTTAAGGGGGCTCACTCGATGTGTGTGTGTGTTAAAGGGGCTCACTCGATGTGTGTGTGTGTTAAGGGGGCTCACTCGATGTGTGTGTGTGTTTTTTTTTTAAAAATGTAAAATTTTCTAAATTTAAAAAAAAAATCTTTTATCAATTAATTTTAAAAACATTAATTTGAGTTCGAAATTGCCTCAGGTATGATAGGTACTATAAAACTCAGTCGCTCACACCTTTTGTGCATATCGAAAAATGACGCAAAAACTGTTGTGGCCAATTTACATTCGGCTGGGGGATTACTTCGTTGTTTTGCGCTTTACGTCACAGTTTTCTAATAATACTAAATCTTAATCCATTATGGGAAAATGTTAAAAAATACTATAAAATCTTAGTTTAGTTATGAAAATTTCATGTATGTTTTGATTTTTTAGGTGTGACGTGACACGGGGGCGGGGAGGGGGGGGGGGTTAAAGAATCTGTGACACTTCATGACGGGGGGAGGGGGGTCTAAAAAGGTCATTTTTGGAATGAAGTAATTTACTAATCACCACTTAGGCCTTTACATTTTATCCCCTATCTGCCGTCTCCCTACTGTCAGTTCAGAGTTGTGCGAACTACTAGGGTCGTGTGTAATTGTTAAAGAAAATAATTTGGTGTGTGTTTGTGGGGAGAATGCAGCCGTGGAGGGACCAGTGGATCATATCAATGATTTTTTTTTTTAAAAAGTGTCGTCTTTTTTCGATTACAAGTGACAAATATGAGCACGGCGATTTTTTCTTTCGGCAAGGTACAGAGATTTTTTCCAAAAATGTGTTGTCTCTAGTCTCTAGTATTTGAAAAGCAACACTGGGAAAATCCCCTTGGTTGAAACGGAAAATTCCTATGTAGTTTTTAGTACAAAATATTATGGTACATCCGGGTTATTAGACTGACGAAAGATGGCGGAAATAGTTGGCAACATTTACCGTCGTTATTTATAGAAAAAGTAAGCTGACCAATAACATTGCATAAGTATTTCTTTAATCAGCACAGGATAAAAACAACAGCAATGGTTATATGGTCAACAAGTTATAACTTATTGCTGGCAGACTGAAATTATAAGTCAATAAATATGCGGATGATTCACAGATTTTCTAATTGACCAAGTCTTTTATTTTTATACTTTCAATATTTTAACACAGTAACACTGTGTACAAGTACAAACAAACAACGAATTGGACTTCAAAAAAGACATGGTTTATTATTTAAATTTTAATATAAAAGTTAAATACTAAAATTTAACTAGTCCAACGGAAACTAGACTAGTCTTACAAGGCTTAAATTAAAACTTTAAATTTGTGAGTTTCAAAATTTAACCTTGTTTTGGACTCATTACATAATGAATAATGATTATTTACATTTGCCCGCCCAATATGTCAATGACTCAATATAAATCATAGTCTTATCAAGCAAGGTAGTGATTTATTTTGATTAGTGAATGCAGCAGAAAACCTAAATCAATTTTCAATTAGCAGGCTACAGAAGACAATTTATCAAAATTCTTCTGACTGAATGTAAGTATTTTTAAAGTACCCACAACAAATATTAGTTATTAATACAATTTTAAATCATTCATAAGTATGTTATAGGCCTATTTCAAATAGGTTTAAGACTTTAAGACATACAATACGAAAACATGATGGGCCAAAAATTTATATATTTATGCTTGGCCTAATATTTATGACTTACTATTAATGAGGGCCTAGAAATAATTTAATTAATATTAGTTTATTTAGTTTATAGGCCCAAGCCTAAAATTTTAGCAATTGTTTGACTAAGTAAGCTAAGGTGTAATCCATAAATGATGTCACACATCAAGGGGGGGGGGAAGTGTCACAAATTTTGTGATGATTTGTGATAAAAGTATCTAATTCGTTTTACAAATTTGTTTCAATATGGCCGAGGGGGGGAATCAACCAAAATAGCATGATGTCATTCATATATGGATGGCCCCTAAAAACCAGTTAAGCCTAAGCCTTAGTTAGCCTTACAAGGATAAACCAATGTAAGTGTGGCTTTCCTTTAAGTTATGGAACCTGGCAATTTAAATTTTAATTAAAATTGTTAAAAATATTTTTAGAAATATTAACTTTATATACATTTTTAGTTACAGAAAGTTGTGAATTTTTGTATAACAGGCCAGAAGATATAAACTTAAAAAAAGAATCCCTGTTAACAAGTACAGATAGGGGATGTAACAAAAACATTTATGGGTGTTCAAGTTTACTTCCCCTCCAAAAATAAAACCCCTTCAGTTTGTTAGTGTTGTTGGTGATGCAAAACCTTCAAAGACCAAAATGGGTTGATTACTAGAAATTTACTTTAGGTAAATAATATTTTTTGATGTTCTAAACCTCCCTGTGAGAGTCTATGAAAGAATTTTGATATAATTTGTTTCTATTGTAACCCAAAATTATAAACGCTTTATCCACATGATTGGATTCAGATACCAACCTGGCTGAATGGAGTGTCTTGTTGACATGTTTGGCCCTGATGAAAGTTTCTGTGACACCCAAGCTACCAGACTTCAGTATCATCAAAGTCAGGATTTACAGAGTATGATGGAGGAACTGCCATCCAATCTTCCCCCTGAGGTCAATGCAATGTCTTAACATTTTCCACTTTTCCTTACCATTTTGAGGATAACACTTTTCACATCGAAGTCCTATTAAAAAAATTATTAATTATTTGGCATTAAATTTAAATTAGAAGCAAGTGTTTAATCAGAAGTGAAAATAAATTCCTTCCATCTTTACTTAAACATACTTTTAGTCATTTTACAATATTTATTTTGTAATTGTTTCCAATTTATGCATACTTTCTTTTGTTTATTTTTTCCAGGAGGAAGAAGGAAATATAGAGTATAAGGTAAGCCAAAAGTTATATGTGTTGGAACTTTTTGTTATTACATATTTACTCAAAATAAAAAATGTTGTAGTCATAAGCATTAAAATGTCATTTATAAATTCATAATTATTTTTGTTGCTTCCGGCAGCTCAAGTTGGTGAAACCATCAGACTTTAGAATGGAGCATCTTGTGACACAAATGAAATGGAGGCTAGAGGAAGGACATGGAGAGGCCATTTATGAAATTGGAGTGGAGGACAGTGGATTTCTAGCAGGACTTTCGGATACAGAACTTGATGCTTCACTGGCGACCCTCAGTAAAATGGCTGAAAGGTTGGTAAACAAAGCAGAATCGTGATAGTTCTTATTTAGGGAATAAATTTGTTGATCATTTTTTAACATGTGTTTAATGTATTTGAAGGCACGGCCATGTAGTTTGAAAAACATGTTTATGCTAGTCTACAGGACTTAATAGTGTCTTTTTTATGTTAGTGCAGTGTCTTGTTTTGAAAAATTAATTTAATTTGTTTCTATTTGTGGGTTTTCCGCTGTGGAAACTCCCTTAAAATGTAATGTATAAGATTAGAGCTTAGCTTCTTTTCTCACCAAACAGTAGTTTAACTTTACATAGTTCATTTTGAGACACAGTTTAACTTCACATAGTTCACTTTGAGACACAGTTTAACTTCACATAGTTCACTTTGAGACACAGTTTAACTTCACATAGTTCACTTTGAGACACAGTTTAACTTCACATAGTTCACTTTGAGACACAGTTCCATCTCACAAAGTTCACCTTGAGATAAGTTCCACCTCATATAATTCACTTTGAGACACAATTTAAGTTTACAAAGTTCACTTTGAGACACAGTTCCATCTCACAAAGTTCACTTTGAGACACAGTTCCACTTCACATAGTTCACTTTGAGACACTCTGTGTTCCACTTCACATAGATTACTTTCAGACACAGTTCCACTTCACATATTTCACTTTGAATTTAGTAACATATTTGTACTTTCTCAAGATTGGGTGCTTCTTTGGAGATCTTACGTGAGAAAGTTACAGAAGTTGGCCAGAGAAAAAGAGCAATGGAAGTGTTAGTCAGGAAGGTGCCCGATGATCAGCAGGTAATCATACAGTGTCTTAATGCAGTCATTTTTTGCTTATAATATCAGGTTATATTACAGGCTCATAAAAAATTAACTCATATGAAAGGCTATACACTGACAAAGATCAACTGGTGAAGTAAGACCTACAAATGTTTCACGATCTCTTCAGAATAAAGAGCACATGGAAAAATGATCACTGGATCATCATGATGATAAGTTGATTACAAATAAGGAGAACATCTGTGACTCACTACATTGACACATTAGAATCACTACATTTACACATGTTAGACTCACTACATTGACACGTTAGAATCACTACATTTACACAAGTGAGACTCACTACATTGATACGTTAGAATCACTACATTTACACATGTTAGACTCACTACATTGACACGTTAGAATTACTACATTTACACATGTTAGACTCACTACATTGACACGTTAGAATCACTACATTTACACAAGTGAGACTCACTACATTGACACGCTAGAATCACTACACTACATTTACACATGTTTGACTCACTACATTGACTTGCAAGATGTACTCATATTAGAATTATTTACCCTGACTCGTGCAGACTCATTTCATTGATTCTTATTATGGTCACTCTTGATATGGTCTGATAACATACAAAATAATCCATTTCTCTAAATAAAACAAAACATACCATGACATACAAAATCGATACTATTTAAATAAGTTATAAGTTTGACTTTAGATGTCTAGTTACGTGCTAATTGTCACAGCATATTTCATTTCCCTTGTTCAGTTTATAGATCTGAAGCTTGCAGTACTGGGTAATGTTGATGTTGGCAAAAGTACATTACTTGGTGTCCTCACTCAGGGGGAGTTGGACAACGGACGGGGGAGGGCAAGACTTAACTTGTTCAGACATTTACATGAGATCCAATCTGGCAGGACCTCCAGTATCAGCTATGAGATCTTGGGATTTGATGGTCATGGCCAGGTGAGTCAGCCCTATGATAGCAGTAATTTTGTTAGTTTTAGTCTTTATAACTATGTGAATGGCAATATGCCTGTCTCACTGCTGTGTATGTTTTAGTGCTTTGTCTGATCTTGTTTTTCACTAAGACACAAGTTAAACATGCTTGGTAAAATGAGTAAAACAAAATAGGGTTAAACCTGAAAAAATAAACGCAACAAAACAGCGAACGTGTCGACAGAAAGCATTCGTTAGCGAACAAAACAACAGAAAAACGGTATACAAATAAAAATAAGAAATATTTCGTATTTCTTATTTTTATTTGTATACCGTTTTATTTTGTACTAACCTGATTGCAGTCTCTCCCCTTATTACCCCTAAACATGCTTGGTATATTCTTCACAATATGACAATTTGAATCAGTAATTACAATAAATAGGATAGAATTGATCTACTGAAAATTGCTGCTCTAAATAAATTAAATATTTCTTATAAAATATCTTTATGTCACAGGTTGTGAATTACGGTGCTTGTCGCAGTGTTGAAGAAATCTGTGAGAAATCCAGCAAACTAATAACATTAATAGATCTGGCAGGACACCATAAATATCTGAAGACCACTATTTTTGGACTCACTGGAAACTGCCCTGATTTCGCCATGCTTGTCGTCAGTGCAAATACAGGAATAGGTAAGAAGGGAGTTTCTCTACTATTGGACGGACATTTATTTTTGCAGGAAGCTTTGTAAGAGTATAAAGAAGGGGGACTATGATGGAAGTGGTAAACTTTTCTTAAACTAGTAATTCTTTCCCTTTGCGTTCAACGTTGATGACAATAAATGTCCTTATTTTGAGAGCTACATTCTGTTTGTTTGATCTCCAGCTGGCACCACAAGGGAACATTTAGGCTATGCATTAGCTCTGGATGTGCCAGTTTTTGTGGTGGTCAATAAAGTGGACATGTGTCGTCCAGAGATTCTAGAGAAGACACTGCTCCAGCTTGAACAGATTCTTAAGTCACCGGGGGTCAAGCGGATACCCATACGGATACACAACTCTGACGATGCCATCACTGCAGCAAGCAGCCTGGAGGCCAAAAAGTGAGATTCTGGAGTTTTGTATTAGGAGATAAAAGGTTTTTTATTCATTGGAGATTTTACTTAACAGAATTATTATTTAATGGTGATTTTTAATATATTCTAAATCCTTTATATTGCATCTATTTTTATGTGTTACATAATTTGTGGAAAAAAATTCCAGGTTAATTTATAGTTTTTTTTTGTACAAATTAAGAATGTACCAGATATCGAATAAATGTGTTATAAATATTTTATCTGACACTTTATAAACTAAAGAACTTTTATATGTCTCTCTCTGCAGCACAACACCAATTTTTATGGTTTCATGTGTGACTGGAGAAAACCTTGACCTATTAAAACAGTTTCTGAACATTTTGCCACCTGTAACACCACACAGTGAAAGGGAAAGGTTGGCCCAGGACATGACAGAGTTTCAGATCGATGAACTTTTTACTGTGCCGGATGTTGGCACGGTGGTAGGGGGCATCATTCTCAGGTAGCTGCAGGCAGTTTGACTGTATATTTTTAAGTACGGTACAAGTTTTAGAACGACATGCTGGTGATTTTAAGAGCAGTTCGCACAGTTCAATTTGAAATCTTTATTTTAAAGAATTGACAGTTTACTTATCGAGTATTTATTTTTTAAACAACCATGTTTTCGACACAATTAATGTATACAACTTACCATAGTGTAGTAATTCCACAAAGATATATCGATGTACAGAAAACTTCTGAAACTTTGTATGGCTTGGTCAAGGATTAAGTCAGGGTTCAAATTTTTCCATCTGAACTGAAAGAAGTAACATTGAGAGGAATTCAGAAATTTTATTTTTGAGCTAATACAGATGTTTCAGTTATGGCTAAAGATAGTTTTCTGTTGCAGTTTTACTTCCCGTGAATCTAAAAAGTCATGTCCTTAACTGAAACCCAGAAACAATTCAACTATTGAGTTTTAAAAGACTCTGATGTCACTAGTGTTCTAGATCTAACATTTGAGTTATACATTTTTACAGACAGATAATTTACACTGTATACAAGACAATGTATACTGGGTTTTATACAAGATAATGCACACTGAGTTTTATACAAGATTTAGCTGTGAGGTTATCTTAAAAACACTGCGTCAGATAACTAAATTTAACATTCAAATGAAAGCAATATGGATCATATTTTTTTTTCTACAGAGGATCAATACGGGAAGGTGATCGTCTTATGCTGGGCCCCAGTGATGATGGAAACTTTAAGGAAGTCAAAGTTAAAACCGTCCATAGAAACCGCTTACCATGCAGACTGATACAGGCTGGACAGGCCGCATGTGTGGCGTTGACAGATGTGGAGAGGGAGGAGCTTAGAAAGGTAACATTTCTGAGCCTGATCATTGATTATTCATTTCTTATCTCAATCCAAAAAAAACATGTTTGATGCCATACTTCGTCTAAAAATTGCTGATAAAAAAACTCTTATAAATTATAAACATTAATTTTGTTTAAAATTTGAACTTTGAAGAAAAGTATAAGTTATGATTTCATTTACAAAATTAATTGATTTAAAATAATTATGAAAATTGTTGTTAAAATGTAAATGTCAGGCAATAGTTGATAGATGTCAGGCAATCCTTGATTGTTGTAATTGTTAAAGCCTATCCCGTTTCCTTCTAACTGGTCCATGATTGTGTCTCAGGGCATGGTGCTGCTCAGTCCTGACGCCCCGTTAGATTGTTGCATGGAGTTCGAGGCTGACATCTATGTGTTGTTTCACAGTAAATACATCACAACCAACTTCCAGACGACAATTCACATAGGGACAGTGTGCCAGACTGGTTATATAACCAAAATAGATAGGGTGAGCTTTGATTTATTTTTTCTTTAGAATACAGCCCTTGGGTAAAACAGCAATAACAGCCCTTGGGTAAAACAGCAATAACAGCCCTTGGGTAAAACAGCAATGACGCTGGTTTTATTTGATCTTTTGTTGAGCTCTCTTACCCGTTCAACATTTAAAAGTTTTTTTTTTTTTTTTTTAAAGGTGTGTGGAGATAGCAAATTTTTTTTCAGCAAAGTACTATAGTTGTAGTTACACGAATTTGATACAATTTGGAAATATTTGTTTATTTTATTTTATTTTTTTTTTAGTTTTTTTACCCGTTCAAAATTTAAAAGTTTTTTTTTTTTTTTTTTTAAAGGTGTGTGGAGATAGCAAATTTTATTTCAGCAAAGTACTATAGTTGTAGTTACACGAATTTGATACAATTTGGAAATATTTGTTTCTCCAGGAACACATAAAGACAAATGAGAAAGCCAGAGTGACCTTCAGTTTTAAATTCAAACCAGAACATATACGAGTAGGTGCCAGACTGCTGTTCCGAGATGGGAGGTCAAAGGGGATGGGGGAAGTTGTAAGAATCACACCCCTGGAGGATGTCAACCGTTGACTAGGAAAGAGTGTGAAAAAGAAAAAGACACTTTCTCGGCTAGACTGAGACTACAAGAGTCAAGGCCCTTGGCCTGGGATCTCCTAACGACATGGGTCATTGAGATGATTGTAAGAGGCACTCGTCCACTCAATAGATCACGTTCTTTATATCAAAGCCAGATTTCTGTAGTCATCATCTGATCTTTGACCTTTTCCCTATCATTACCGGTGTTTAGATTTATCAGATCGACCATATCATTGAGCCATTCTGGATGCCTAATATAAGAATGGTTCAAATTTGTACAGTGGGTGATTTAAAAAAAAAAAAAAGCAGTGCAATATTCCAATTATGTCTTTTGCATATAAGGAATTTGTTTTTAAAAAATTATTAAAACTTCAAATGAAGTTTGGATGCAAAGAAAAATCAAGCATTAAATCTATTTACATTAATAGTAGTATTATCTAATGCTATCATAATTTTTATAACAAGTAATAATAATATGAGAAATTTTTCTTATAAGGCTCTGCTAACTTTGATTCTTCATGTTAGAGATAAGCATTGTGACTCACCAAATACCCGACATCCTCATCCCCTATGTCAAGTTTCATCCTACAGCTCAGCCAGTGGCAACTTGTAGCAACTGGTTAGTTTACCATTTTACCACTCAGCACATCAACCATTTTATTAATTGTATTGTTGACTGGACTGAGACATTACGGTTTTTTACTTTGAGGCAATACGTATGTGAGGGCCACTATTATTTAATGCTCTAGAGGGTCAGAGAAACAGTTCATGCTAAATAAGTTTATATTTAATTGTAATTATGCAATCATTATAATAGCCATGAGGTGCAGGCATTACAAAAAAAATCAAATCTATATAAAAAACGCATGGTATATTATAATCAAATCATAATTATTAAATATAAACGTACACCTTAAAAAGGGGGAAAGTTTTGGCTGGCTTCATAATGAAACAATTTATCGGGTAACTATTCTCCTGTGAATAGAATGCTGTATTCTCTAAATAACTCATTACAACTTTAGATATCTGCCCATGGCAGGTACGGATTATAAAACATATTTGTATCAGGGTGAAACAAAATCAAATTCGCTTGATTGGGATCTGAGAAAACCACCACAGATAGGGCAATCCAGTGAAAAGCTGATATTAATCATAATTAATGGTAATGGTACAACATCTGATTAATCTGTAAGTGTTGGACAGTCTGTGGTGCCAGCTATTCTTGTCAAAGCATTCAAAAGTCAACAAAATGTTAACCGTGTAACTCAATGACAGGGTAAATTTTAGTGAGACTATGCAAAAAAAAAGTGATATTCCATATATTGCATTCTAATTGTTAAAATCATAAATTGTCTTGCAAAAATTAAAGAAATAACATCCACAAAAAAAAGTGATATTCCATATATTGCATTCTAATTGTTAAAATCATAAATTGTCTTGCAAAAATTAAAGAAATAACATCCACAAAAAAAAGAAAAAGAAAGTTAAGTCTGAAATATAATGAAACAACTTTGATAATTACTCATATAACAAATGTAATATAAAAAATAATAAAGTCTTGGGTTACACGGTTACTAAAAATATGTTTAAAAAAATTAATGACTTTACAATGAAGAAAAATATTTTAAAAAATTACTTGGTTTTAGTTTTAAGAAAAAAAACTATAAAAATTATTTTTATTTTAAGGTTAAGGTAACAAAGTGCAAATTTATTGTAAAACAAGCTGTGAACATTTATTAAAAACAAACTTGAACAAATTGAACAATTTAATGTGTTTTTTTTTTGTCTAACATTTATCTTTGTGATACATGACATTTTAAAAAAAAATCTGTTCTAAATATTTGTTGAAAGAAATATTAGGAATTATTTTCCCCAGTTCATGTTATTTCATTATTACCAGGCCAACAGCTGTCTTAAAACTTTTATAATACTTGATTTTTGCTGTGAGCTGGCTATGTTGATTTTTATTTGTACATATTTCACTTTAAATTTTTAACTGCTATTGAAATCTATACGGATGTGGTGCTGTCTTTCTATTATTACTTGTTGCCAGGATTAGTTACTTAAAAAGTACTAAGAAGTTTTTAGATTTTTAAATATTTTAGTCAAATAACATATATTAGTTTATACCGTTTTTTTTATTATAGTTGCTATTTTGTTGGTTAGCTACTTTGGTGGTTATTCACCATGGGTGATTTTGTATGTGTATACACCTGCATGGGGGTTGGAGGAATGAAGACAGGGGGATATAATAAATAAAGACGGCTGCCTTTTACTTCCTGAAATCAAGATTGTCTTTTTATTATTAACAACACTAGAAGACAGCCTTACCAACCACCGTCTTAATATACTCTAATACAGAATAGGAAATTTCTAAAAATTTGGTAACCCCCTTTTAAAGGGATTTTAAGCTATAGTTTGGCTTATTTTCATGTTTTGGAAAAGAAAGCATCTTATCATAATGTATTGGTATCTATTATTTTAATTCTACCCAGTCAATAACGTTCCTTTGTTACAAACAAATCTATTAAAAGTACCCAAAAAGTTTGAACGAGAATTGCATTTTCTTTCCCCACATACATATTCTAAAAATAAATTTTCATTAAACTACAAAGCAAAACTTGGATCATTCCCTGTGTTGTTTCCCACAAATCAATTATCAAGCTCTTCAGTTCTGTTTTTGAAATAATGAAAAAAATGATTTCAGTTTTTTTGTTTTTTTTTAAATTATACTTCATAATATTAAGCACAATTCATGAGTCACATTCAACTCGTTGATGTACACTAGGTGTGAATAGATTACACAAAATTTCCTTCTCTTTTATGTTGGATGAATTCTTAAAAATGTTTTCTTTTAATAAAGTTTGACCAAATTCTTAAAGAATTTCGATGTTATCTTTATGATTTTGTCTTCTAGAAGTCACAAATAAACTTACAAATATAATCAACAGTACTTTATATATCACCTTAGGCCTTGCTTACAGTTTGCACAGTTGAATAATTTTTGATGTATGGATTATGATGATTGGACTTGGTAAGATAATGAGTAATAGGTGTTTGTATAAATAACATGTTGACATAGAACCAGACTAATTTAAATGATCCAATTCATAGATATTGATCATCATAATTGATTTTCTAATAGCTTTTTGTACAAAAGAAGACATTCACTCATAAAAATAAAAAACAACTAAGAAAATTTTCATGAATTTCTTTTTTTAATTTAGAGATTTTTTTTGTGCATCAAAGTACATAGAATTTTTTTTTTTAAAAAACATACTTTGTAGATATAAATTTTAAAATGATACAAAAAAGTTTTTGTGCAAATTTTACATTGGCATCATTTGTACAACTATTAAAATTGTTAATTTTTATACTCAACAAATGTATAATAAATTTAAATTACGTCAAAGTCATGAATGCTTCACAGAATGTTCTGTGTACTAGGTAAGTCCAGCCTTACATGCACACTCATTATGTCAATGGTCATCTTGTGGGTTTGTATTTTAAACAATCAAATGCTATAAGAGTAAGCACTGTAGACTTATTTTAAATGCAATCCCCACATTTAGGTGAATACATATGGCAAAGTTTAGTTATAATTAACTCACACTGATATTATCCAACAACCTTACATTAGAGGTTATATATATCTCACAAAAGTTGCACATTTAACAATATAACTTTTTTTTTAGCTTGGAATAAAGGAAGAAAAAATCTGTTTAAGCCTTTTAGAGGTCTCACAGTTGTTGCCCTGCATGTTTTAGAAGAGAGAGTTGTTTCCTAAAAATTCAAAATTTCAATAAAATATTGATGTAGTTTTCTTTACAATTGGAATGATCAGTCTTTTCAACAAGAGCAACTCACACATATACCAGATAGTTTTTTTTAAAGTTTTTTTTAAATCGCATATTAATGCTCAGTTGATTCAATATAACTTTAAAATCCAAAATAATTGATGCAAGTTGGTAAAGACCAAAAAAATATACTTATGGAAGCACTCATTGTATTTAATTAATAAGAGATTAAGTTTGTGAAAATTTCAAAAATAACTTTTTTTAAGAAACACAAAAAAGAAAATCGGTTCAGTTAGTAAAATCTGATAAAAAAAAGAAAATGAAAAAAAAAAAACCCAAGTAAATCTATGAATTTATTAGTTACCATAGTAAAATCAATTTTTCCGTTGATGCAATTTTTAGAAATAAAATAAGTCCAAAATGATTTTTATGTAACATACATTATACCAGATTTATATGGCACATTACAGCAGTAGTTTTCAATTGCATTACTTCCATCACAAAAATTTTTTGCCAATTATGAATTTTCTCAAATTTAATTTCCATGACATTTTAATTGAACTTTACACAAATTTCTAACTAAGAATTAATCACACAAGAATATTCAATACTCATTGAACCTGTATACATCCTTTAGAAATATGTAAAACTGGCTACTGGGAAATGGGTCTAATGCACTCCACTTGCTGTCCTCTTGATGTCCTCTTGGATGCAACATTTCAGCTAAGTTTTTATTTTAATTTTTTTGTGGATTTTTGTTTGCACTCTTCACTGAAGAAGGCGTTTTGCCGACACGTTTGTTGTTTTCTTGCATCCTTCTTCAAGCTTTCCCATACCTTGATTTACATATTTCCTTTTTACTTAACCTGATTGCAGTCTCCCCCATTTTTATCATACACTTGCCTTGCGCAACTTTAATTTTATCATCAACAAATCTTACTTGCTATACATTTAATTTCCAAAAAGCCACCTTGAAAATATACTTTTTCAGTAAGTCAGGCAAACCAAATCTATTGAATTGAGATCCTTGAATTAATTCTGTAGACATATTCACTCTTTACATTACCATGCTTATTTATAGGTCAGAGAAACTTTAATATGAGTCTTTAATGGTAATAAAATGCCTTACAACTCATTACATTTGTGGACAACCTGCTTTGCTGACAACATCTTTGCCTGCTCCATACAATGTCAATTTCTGTAGCTTACATCTGCCCCCTTATTGTGCTATATCATCTCTGATTCGCATTGACTGAAAAGGAAATTTAAAAAAGAATTTATCAATTCCAAAATGTTTAAAATGGAGTTGTCTTGTTTTTATGTTCAACTAAAATTTAATATCTCTAAGCTATGGGTAGTTTAAGAAGGTTTAAGGATAAAATATGTTTCAATACCTTTTTGCAGAATGGTTTGCCTGGCTCTGACAAAAGCTTGAATGTCTGCATCAACTTTACTGTCCCCAGTCAACATGAAACCCCCTACAGTTGTAGCTGGTGGGGGCAAACTGGCAAGTACAGGAATAGCAGATTGCAACTCATGTCATTACAATAAAAAATACTTTCCGTAAATAATCATAGGTAATGAAGAGAAAAGTCATGCTTAACATTTCAAAAAAATTAAGAGTTCCTGATTATCTTTATGAAAAGGAAACATACATATGTGTTTATTTGTGTGCTGTAGATGAACGTGTACAATGTAATAAAAAACATTTCCATTAGTTTGGACCAATTAAAAAATGTTATATTATAGAAATGTCACTAATATACATTTAAAAGTAATAATTTTGTTTTGTTCCTTTGATAAACAAAAATTAGCAGAAAATAATTTTCAAAAACAAGTGGTATTGGAAGTAAAAAAGAATTGAAAAAAATTATTAAATTAAAAAAAGTATGTGTGACACAATTCATTTGCTGCCCACGGAGACTACTTCTAAGCTAAGTGTTATTTTTTAATCTTATACTGTTTTTTCTGTTGTTTTGTTCGCTGACGAAGGCTTCCTGCTGACATGTTCTTTGTTTTTTTCATTCCATTTTTCAGGTTTAACCCTAATTTTTTTTACTCATTTTAGCTTGTAACTACTAGGGAAATATATTCTCTTGTAAACTTGTAGCTACTAGGTAAATACATTACCTTGGTGGTCTATGATGAAATGAGTCTGTAACAGATGATGTCGAGTCTCTGGTAAATGTACGATTTGATGGTAGTGCATCTAATGGTGTAGCCACTGAGGGTGTGACAGGTGGAGTCTTCCAAGCTGATGAGACTTTGTGAACTGCTGACGGTGGTTCATCTTTCGATTTCTGTTTTTGTAAGAAATGAATTGAACATTATACATAATTACTCTAAATGTTTCTTATTGTAAGTTCCCAAACAAACACCATGTCAAAGTCTCTTTGACTTTGCAGAAAGAGGGAATTTCATGAAAGAAAATTAAGTAGTTTATCGCTATATCTTGACCAGTGCTCCCAAAAAATGTGTGCAAACAAAATAACCAACCAAAACACAGGTGAAATGGAGCTTCTGCACACAAACTTTAACTTTTAAGGGGTATTCTCTATGCCCTGATAGGCACAGTGAACATTCTCTCATATAAGATAAGATAAGATTCTTTTATTGATCCAAATAAATGGAAATCTTTTTTGATTGCATTATACATTTTCAGCACAAAAATAAAACAATTTGAACACAAGACATTCATAATAAATTATTTCAAACAGCCATTCAGTGAGTTCTCTTAGCAAAATCGGGGACTTATTAGTTCTCATTCAGATGTGTGACTTCAGAGGAAGCACGCCGGTAAATTTGTACAGATTGGGGAACAAAAGAATTTTTATATCGGTCAGTCCTCGCCCTGATGGAAAGAATTCATCCCGAACGGCCCGATCCTAAGTATCTAGGATGAAGAGGGTGGGATGTATCATCCAAAATGTGTTTAGTTTTGCAAAAACATCTTTCTTCAAATTGTTCTTCAAGTGAAGGATGTTTAGTTTGTGTTATGTTTCTAGCTTTCTTGATTAGATTAGATATAGAGATTGTTTAAAATTTACAGGGAGCTTGCTACAAGGTGCATATTGAGTTATTGTGCTTTGATTTAGTTCTGGGAATATTCAATTGTTTGGCAAGGAAAACACATAAATATATCTCCAGATCAGACTGTGAGAAAATCGAGGCAAATGAGGGTGGTGATTACCACCTAACAAAGTGTCCAAGCTGCC
The DNA here is from genome assembly GCA_964033795.1 of Lymnaea stagnalis. NCBI lineage: Eukaryota > Metazoa > Mollusca > Gastropoda > Lymnaeidae > Lymnaea > Lymnaea stagnalis. Next base: position 550,285 of record CAXITT010000084.1, read on the forward strand.
GAAGAAAAAGATCTCCTGAATGTGTGAGAAAAAAATAGGGTAAGACAACAAACCATTGATCTCTAGTAGAAATTGTTGGGACTAAGAATATTCATTCACGACAAGAATCAGTTTTATTATCAGTCACATGTTGAAGTTGTAAAGCTACAGAGCAAGTCTCTGTTTGCTCAACCTAATCAAGGTTACCTGCTGCTGGCTATTGGACAACTGCTCTGCCCACCACAGCTCAAATTCCTTCATCAGTTTCACCTTGGACTTCTCTAGAAGATGTTGCAGATGTTCAATCTCTGTTTTCATGGATCTTAGAGAGGTAAACACGCCTTTGTATCTGTTTGCAAGAGGAGGAACAAAATACCCAGAAATATATTAACATTGTTAAATATTATCTTAGCAAGAGCAACATTGCACCATGATCTCAATTGCAGTTACAGTAACACCTCGAATATCACGAGGTTACGTTCTGAGACCCCCTCCCCCCTCCCAAACCATGTGATATGTGAAAAAACTGTGAAGTAGGATTCATACATTGACATATTTTAAACCTTAACAAACTCTTAACACACTGTTGAACATCTTCCCCACAATTTTATGAATCTTTTCAACACTCTCAGGAACACTTGTGCTCTTAAACACTTCACAGTACAGTAACATAACACTCTTAATAATATATGCAAGAAAATGAAAATATTATTGAAAAAAAATTATTCTAGGAGAAAACCCACGAAAGCGTGAGGACATCAAATGCGAAGAGTGAAGTACATCTTATGTATACATTTAAATACAATGTGAAATTAGAACAACCAAACATCTCTTACATATATTTTGTCTCTAGTGTGGCTGCTTCCTTTTCACAACCGGCCCTCCCCCAACTCAACGTGTTTTATATTAATTGTACTGGGTGGAAAAAAAAAAGCTTTCAAGCAGTGAGCGTCGTGTGTGACGGTTGAACTCAGGTAAAAGGGTTGAGTTTTTTCAGAGGTGACTATTATATTAATCAATAAAGAGCTACGGGTATGGTATAGTACTGTCTGTAGGACTGCCTGTAGGACATTTTGTAGGCCTATTGTTTAAAGGCTGGCATATATTTTAGAAAATGAGAAGTTAACTCTTTTTTCTAACACTTGGACCCACCAGGTATTTTCTCAAAATACCCGAACCCGTTGTAAAAAAGCTGCACCTTGTTAAGGTATAGTACAGTGGTTGGAAAAACTCATTAGTCAAAAGAGCCAAAAATCAGCAGCAGGACAATTAAAAAATTTTTGAGAGCCAAATTTCTTTTCAAAGAACCTGTCAAGAACCATGTTTTTCGAAGTCAAAAACAATTTGTGGCTGCAGGTGTTAAAGAGCCGGAATTTGCCGACCACTGCTCTAGTAGATAATACTTATCAATCTCATTGTTTTTTTCTATAACCATGACTTCCATCTATAAACATATTGGCTATCTCTCTATAACCATGACTTCCATCTATAAACATATTGGCTATCTCTTTATAACCATGACTTCCATCTATGACTTCCATCATATTGGCTATAATCTCTCTATAAAAGTAACTACAGTTGGTGAAACAACATCTGCACAAAAAAGTGTCTGTCGAGGTTTATTGACATCAGGGTAATATAAAATGGTCACCCAATTTTATCCTCACATGTGTTTCTCTTCCTCCATTTGTGTCTTAATTTCTTTTTCCATTTGACTCTCTCCATCACCAGTGCCTGCAAAAATAAATAACTTAATGTTAGAGAAGAATTATAATCTTGTACAGAAATGTTAACAAATGCACAATTGTGGCAAAACACCAATACACTATTAATAGAATTAGAGATGATGAAAACAAGAAAGTGGATGCCCTAAAAGACAATCAACAAAAATACATAAGGATCACAATGCATGCACTGAAATGACACCAACAAGGGTCAAGAGGACATGGAAAGCCTAAGAAAATATCAACACATTGAAATAATGTCGGAGGTGAAAGAAAGGGTAACAGCAGGCAACAGCTCCTATTTCAGCCTACAAAAGCTACTGGGAAGCAAAAATCTCTCAAGGGGAACAAAGTAGACGATATACACCCCTATCACCTGTCATCCAAGTTTGAGAGGGATCAATGATGGATTTACACCAGTTGGGGGTTCGCGCATGGAGGTGGAAAGCCATGGATTGATCCGAATGGAAGGATGTGGTGGAACAGCCCAGGGCCCTACATTGGGCTGTAGCGCCACTGATGATGGTGATGATGAAGAACACATCAAGAAGGGAGGTGAATGGAATGGGTGGGTGGGGATAAATGACAATATGAAATAATACTTTGATAAATAATTCATGATAATATTTCCCCCAGGAGAGCAAGGCTACTGCTGCTAATGGTGATGTATACAAATTTAGAAATATTCAAACAGGAATATTTGAAGAATAAAAAAGCCATCTGATAAAGTGAGCTCTCCTACATATGACTTCAACAGAGGTAAAAATACTAGGCTAATTATGGCAACCTAATCAAAATAAATGAATCCATGTGGAGAAAGTCATGAAAGAAATTAAATATCGTTACCTTCCATGTTACTGTAGGCTCTGTATTGTGCCAGGGAAGTTTTTAAGTGATCTGAAATAATTGAGGTTTAGAAATAGAATATTTTTTACATTCGGTCACAACAATTATATCACACAAATATCTGGCCATTGGTTAAAGGGGGGAAAATGTTGATAATAGATAAAAACAAATCAAGGCCAATAAGAACTGCTTTACTTCCATTTATAAGCAATGGCACATTCTGGAATGTTTCTCTGAAGTCAAGGTGTTTAAGTGGACCATCTTCACTCAGCAAAAACTGCACCCTGACTTCTGTGTGATATGGTTAGAGGAATTTCAACAAAACACTAACACAACAGAACCAAGAAAGTCAAGACAATCCTCAGACTGTTCCTGACACTATCATGGCAAGGTTATGATGTCCCAAAATGAAGGGACACAATCCTAGATGTTGACTACATTTATAATGACTTCTTCATTTAATCTTTAATATTTAATACAGGATTTATTTACTTCACTGGTTTTTCTTTACACAATTAACTGTTGGTTTTAAATATGTCGCATAATGTGTATAGTTTTCAACATACTTCAGATAGTGCACACACTCGCTTCCAGTGAACCCAAAAAAAATTCTCTTGATCCCAATTAAGTATACCATGAAATTTTGAATAGCAATTCGGTTAAAGCTCAACACTCCAGAGAAGAACTTACTCATTGGAACAATAAACACTAAGAATACATTTAAAAATACACACATTAAAGAAATCGAAAATAAAGACAAAGAAATAACATATAGACTCATATACACCATGACACCAGTATCGTCAAGACCATACAAGGACAGGGTTAAGAACATGGAATGTCCAACTCTGCAGGACAGGGTCTGATGAGACAGAACAACATTTATATCTGACATGCAACACAATATTGCAGACTAAATCTACACTTAAACAAATCATACAAGCAGGTACAGTTCACCCTGTAGATTGTAGATATAGACAGAGCTATAACACTAAACACAATACCAGCATCAATAAACAAGAAACAACACACAATAAGTCTGATATTACTTTCACAATACAGAAAACATGTATGGCACCACAGACTTAAGGCTTTTTTCCACAAACATAATTACACAGACATTACATTAGAAACACTTTTTAGATTTAAAATACAAAACATAATTCAAAACATATGTTAAGAAATATTATGACAAATAATACATTCATAGTTTATCATTCCAACTCATTTAGACATCA
>CAXITT010000084.1:554300-571180 GCA_964033795.1 Lymnaea stagnalis
ATTTTTAAAAATTGTTATAACTTATGTAACAAAAAATATTTGAATTTAAAAAATTTGAAAAAAAGGCAAAAAAAAAAAAAAAAAAAAAAGAAGAACTTACTCATTTTCTGCTTGGATTTATTGAGTCTGTCCCCAAGAGTTTTAGCCTCACTGTATCTGTGTTTGAGGATTTTCTTGTTGGCCTCAATTTTCTCTCTCTCGTGGTAGTCTCTCATGAATATATCAAATGCTTCTTGTCTACCCAACGACATGTTACCCACTAGAAAGTTTTAAAAAATTGCAATTGAATCAGAATTAATATTTCTTTCAATATCACATGCTTCTTAGGTTTAATGAAATTATAATATCAAACTCTAGCTTCAATCTGAAAGTTAGTTATCGTATGGATGCTTGCCTTCGGCATATTAAGATTTATTTTTAGATACATACATTATTTAGACAAATGTACAGACTCACAAATCTTAGATTTGAGCTTGTTGTCTCTCTCTTGTGCTACAGAAGCACCTGTCTTGATATCAAATGTTTTCTGGCGGTTCAGTTTACCACTGTCGCTGGGAGATTGATAGAGATTATTTCCTACTTCACTGTCATTCCTGCTTCTCTGCCCTTGTTCATTACCACCATAGGACAGTTGACTACTTGACTTTGGGGTTTGGTGTTCTTGATTTACCTCCCTTATTTGGGCATCAGCCGTTTTCTGCCTTTCTTTTTTAAGCATATTAACTAGAATATCTGGTACAACCCTAAGGAAAATAACACGCAAATGTAAAGTTTTCATAAGAACAATGATGTTCTATTTAGATTAATTATATTCTTTGGTGCTGGGTGACCAAGCGGTCTAAACTGACTTAATCCAAATAGCTGGTGGTCTGGATAAAGCCAAGACAAGCAAAAACATCCCAAACACCCTGGGTGGATGGGACTCTTTAGCCTTGGATGGGGGACTCATCTAAGGGAAGGCAAACTCTGAATTCAAACCAGGAGCCAGAATGATCAATAAATTGATTGTGAGCCCTCAAATATAGAAATGAAACAAGAAACACATTCTTTTTTAGATTTATGATTTACTATCTATTGATTTTATGTTAAACTTTGTCTTGTATTATTTTGTTTTGCTTAATGCTTCACCTTACACACGTGTCTTTCAATCTCTTATATTGATACTATCAAAAGTTTTACTATTAAAATACCAAATGAGTCTTAGCCTCAGTACCAAAAGATTCACTTATTATTTGCATTGGCTGCTGCCTCTTTTCCCTTCTTTGCTTGGTGCCTTAATGTAATGCAGGATATGATTAAAAGTATTTGTCACAGACAGTATTATTAATATCCAGGCTATCTTAATGTAGCCCTTTTTCCCCTTGGCAATCCAGACTATCTTAATGTGGCCCTTTGTCCCCTTGGCAATCCAGAATGTCTTACTACATTATTTCTCTGACTCAAGGATACTGATTTCATGGTCTCTCTGTTCTATCAAACCTTTCAACTTGGTTGTCTCAGCATCTCTGTAAGGGCTGATGTCAGGAATGGAGTCCTCCCTGGATGGTGGTTTGGGTGTGTAGTGAACCGACTTGGGTTTTTCAACAATGTATCTCTGAAAGTTTTGAAATAATGATTATAGTGGACTACATATTACAAGTGAACTTTTATGAAGTGAACAAAATACAGGTTGTCAAGTCAAGTGTGTTGTCAAGTCAAGTGTGTTGTCAAGTGTGTTGTCAAGTGTGTTGTCAAGTGTGTTGTCAAGTCAAGTGTGTTGTCAGGTCAAGTGTGTTGTCAAGTCAAGTGTGTTTTCAGGTCAAGTGTGTTGTCAGTACTTGTGAAATACAGGGGTGCACAAATAAAAGTAGTTTTATACATATATGTTCTATGATTTCAGTTGTAATATGTCAGAAAATACCTTTAATATTCTAAAGCACCTCTGAATTTTTCTGAGATCATGACCAATAGACAAAATGGACTGTGGATCTGCATCTTGTAGATATATTTTCACAGCATCTTCACATCTGATGATGGAGAAAAAGAATTGAAATAAACTGCTGGCATTGAGTCATACCTTTAATTGTGAGTAGAGTTACATTTGTGTTGGTGGTGTGAAGTCTGATAACAAAAAATATGTAGGGAGACGTTTCAATAAATGTAAAACAATTGTTTAAACGTGTTATATTTGTGACAGAATAGAAATTAACTTCAAGGATGAGGTAAAGTATTAAAGGTAATGACATTTTCTTTTATTACTTTGAATGGATTTTAAAAATTAAAAAAATCTTTCTTCAGGATTGCTATAATGAGAGATTTCATAATTGTAAAAAAAGTGTTTCCTTCTAAAAGAATGATTACTGCACTATAAAATATAATGTTGCTAAAACTAGAGGTAGCTAAAGGGATGAAACCAAACCTGGTGACATTCCACATGTGAACATCCTTGGGATAATTTTAATTCCTGATATATTAAGTTATCTATAACAATCAACTGGCCAAAGTTATCTATAACAATCAAGTGGCCTAAGTTATCCATAACAATCAAGTGGCCTAAGTTATCTATACTAATGATCTGGCTAAAGGTATCTATAACAATCAATTGGCCAAAGTTATCTATAACAATCAACTGGCCTAAGTTATCTATAACAATCAATTGGCTAAAGTTATCTTTGACAATCAACTGAATAAAGTTATCTATAACAATCAACTGGCTAAAGTTATTTTTGAAAATCAACTGGCTAAAGTTATCTATAACAATCAACTGGCTAAGCTATCTATAACAATCAACTGAATAAAGTTATCTATAACAATTAAGTGGCCTAAGTTATTTATAACAATCAAATGGCCTAAGTTATCTATACTAATCATCTAAAGTTATCTATAACAATCTACTGGCCAATGTTATCTAAAGCTTTGAAATGGCTAACATGACCTATAACAATCAACTGGCCAAATTTATCTATAGCAATGAACTGGCCAAAGTTATCTATAGCAATTAATTTGCCAATGTTATCTATAACATTCAAATGGCCAACATTATCTATAACAATCAAATGGCCAGTTATCTAGGCTGTAGCAATCAACAGGTCATTGTTGACTTAAACAATAAAATATAAATAATATGATCATTTGAACCAGTCTATACTGAAACCTGTCAATGTCTTCCTGACTGAGCTCCTCTGAAAGCTGTTCACCAGTTGCTAGGGCAAGCTGATCTCTCAGCTCTGCATTCTCTCTCTTCAGCTTGGCAATCAGCAAACGGGGATCAAGCTCTTCATTGAGTGTAACATCATTCTTGATCATGGCGACCCGTTGGGCAAATCGACAAGTCGAGATAGATTCCTGATAAATAAAACCATGATAATTTTTAACCCGGCTCATTAACATGGGTCAATCACAGGCATCACCGGGAGCTGATATTCTGTTGGTTGTCATCAGGTACGTTTTCAAATGTTGCATGTCTGGTGGAGGTCCCCAGTAATTTCGGTGGGATTTTGATCTAGCTTGGGGATGTCCAGCAGGACATGTCCAACCATCTCAACACAATAATGATTTAGTCTTAGGCAATACAACAAAAAATAAACAGTGTTACAACCCTTTTGCTTTGATGACGAGAGAACAATTTAAAAGATTTGCATTGGGTTTGGGGGTGTGATTGTAGCAACAAGAATATAAACCCTCAAGTTCAGTGAGAATATAGCTACTGAACCGAAGTGAACTCTAGCCTTTATGGTAATAATCTTTAGGTGTACCATTTCCTGTGTAGAGAACAAAACTAAACATCTATAATGCATTAAAGATTATCTTGCTTACATCAATATTGCTTTTATCCAGAGAACAAGTAGCTATCATGGTTGTCATGCAGTTCCCACCAAGACTGTCCCTCAACACAGATGTCATCATTGAGTTGCGGTATGGAACATGCTGGCGGTTTTTCTCAGACAGGGCAATGATCACCTGTGTGCAACAGACATAACTGTTTATAAAAATGTATAATTGAATTTTACAAAATCTGCCTAATTTATGCCCTAAGAACCATGTTATCATTAAAAGACTGTTTTTATTCGATTGATCTGGAATGCATATAATACGATATTTGTAATATATTTTTCATAATCTTAGATTTAAAGAGAGAACTAAAGTGTGTGCATTCACTAAATATTGCCTACAACCCTTTTCATTATTGTACTGACCTGTTCTAAATAATGTAATGATAAGTTGATATACTTTGCCTCAGTTAGCAAGGTGCCATTGACACCAGTTTTTGAAACTCTCTCAGACCTGGAGAGAAGACCATGCATTTATGAATTTATAAACACAAATGGTAAGTGAGCGTAAAATAAAATAAACATAATTTAGAGATTATAAACACTGAAAATCGCTTATTAAAAAAAAATAATAATGTCCCTCTGTTCATCAGAGTTAAGTTCCATGTTAGAATTACTTATCTTTATGGAAAAAATCAACATAATTGTGTATGGTGAAAAAAAGATGGATTTAATTTTTGCTTGGACTGCAAAAAAAAGAACTTACCCAGCCAAGTCGACCAGATGAAGTTTGGAGCGACAGATTGTTGCTGAGCCTTCCTCTTTACATGTTAAGTGAATGGTGAATATACAATGTGAACGTGATGAGGCTTGGTTCATGGGAGTCTGGAATAGATGATAGTAAAAATTGGATGAAGATCTGGATCAATGAATATACAATGAAAATATGACGAGAATTGGTTCATGGGGTTTGAAATAATGACAAGTTCATGAAATGATTTTTCCTTTTCATTCTTTACACGTAGCCCACATGAATGGCTTATTCATTGTGTTGGAAATCATTTTTCAGATTATTCAGTAAATTCAAAGTGGTGACATTGAACAAGTCTACATTTTCTTTGTAATTACCTCAGCAATCATCCTGTTAGTGTCCCCCATAAACAATAGATTCAAGGCATCTTCTTCAGTTCCTGCTGGATGCACTGTTAAATTCTTGAGATGAATGTTTTGATCAGAATCTTCCATCAGGGAGACTTTCCTTTGATCACATAAATTATTCCTTATCAATCAAATGGGTTGCAAAAACTGGTAAATCTCCACATTTACAATATACAGAATGAGAAAATTGATGCCACTTTGATCATTACATGAAATTGAATAAATACAGTGAGACTGTGATTCAAAAACATAATTCTTAACTTACGGTAAATCTTCCAGTTTTGTGGCTTCATGTTTAGGATCAAGCAGGTCAAATCCATTATCATTATAAATTTCAAGGTAAGAAATGTGAACAGTGAACACTTTTTCTGGGTGCTAGGTGAGAGCAGACACAGTCAAACATATAAAGGTTTAAGTTTAAATGTTACCATATACCAAAAGCACACCTTAGATGTAAACACAAACATACTCCAATACCAAACATAAACACAAGTATCTCTGAACTTTTCTAATTAGAAATAACCAATATAAAATAGTCAATGGAATCTTAATTTTTACCTTTTCAATTGTGTCAAAAAGATAAGACAGTGATCTTGGAATAATGCCCCTGTCAACAAAACGCTCTGCTCCTCCAGTAATTGTAAAAGTTTTTCCACTTCCAGTCTAAGAAAAATTTGTTAAGACAGAAATACGCTTTTCTTTAATTTCATGCATTATTAACATATTGATAAAATAATTTATAACTGTTAAATCATTACAGAAGTTTTTCTGAACTTTTATAAAGATGGTTAAAATTTTACCTGACCATATGCAAATATTGTTCCATTATAACCTTGAACAGCACTGAAATAGAGATGAATTTATTATATGAAAAATTTACATAGAACAATATAATTTTCACATTTCAGAGTTTAACATAAACTCTGAAATGTGATAATATGTTATAATATTATAAATTATATTGAATGTTCTTTTATCTGCCTTCTAGCTCTCAATGGGGATGGGGATGTGTTCAGTTGGGGTATCAAGGTAATTCAAGGCAAGTTGTAAAAAGTTAATATTCTTATATGCTTTATTATTTTATGGATTGAAGTGGCTGCCAAAATTTGTTTTAAAAAGCGGAGTCACCAAATTTTATTTTTTTGAAACACTGGTAAATGTACCAAAACTTTTGGAAGCCACACCTGTGTAATCTAGTTTTAATAGACATTAATTCTTTTGAGCTGCAAGGTCATCCTAATTATGTAATGAATAATAAGTGCATAAAAATGTTTACTTGTCAATAACAGGCTTCGCCACATGGTCAAATACTTCATCTTGTGATGACTTTTGATCAAAAACTTTTACAAATCTGTAATGGTAGGAAGCAAAAGAGGCCATTGATTTCATATAAATGAAAATTTAAACTTTTAGTTAATTTTATCAGCATAAGTCTACATAATTGCAATTTGAGTTTATATTTTAAAACTAACTAATGAAAGATCTTAATTAGTATTTATTGACTTTAATTATTACTTTATATGCCAATTAAATAAAGACATACCGAAATTTGTAATTTTCTTTTTTATTATTTATGAAGCCTGATGCCAATTCTCTAGGAACAACGACTTGCAGACAAGACTGACCATCTTCATCTTCATCAACTTCATAAATCTAGAAAAGTATCAATTAAAAAAGTTATCATTAAGTATTAAAAAAAATAATTTATTTGTAATAATAAATGTCACATGTCACTGAACATATTCTACTGATTTTTAGCAATTTTACCACTCCTAGTTGCATGCCACCTGCCATCACTTTGACCACTGAAAAGTGGTGTAACTAGGTTAATTGCCACCTGGGGCAAGCAAAAATATTTGTCACCCCCCTCTCACAAAAAACAACTCTACAACTGGCCAGAAATGCTGCCCCTCCAAATGAAGGAAAAATTAAACCTACGCGGACTGCGCACCCCTACCCCCCACCAAACCACTGAATCAATGAGCCAGTCAGTTTTTTTAGGCAGGTATAGACTATATCACTATAACTATATGACTATGACTTGTTGTGGAACTTAACTACATTTACAAATCCAATTGCATTTAAAAAACAAAAAGGTTGGGAGTAACTGACTCATTATTGTAATAGAAAAGTAATAGTATACAGATGTTTCTTTTTTCATATTCGATTGAAATAAATCTCAAATTATGGTGAGGTTATGACAGTAGGCCTATTAAAGCCCTTATTTGTATTAATATTTAGTCCCCCAAAAATGTTAACAAAAATGTTAATTATAATATATTATTAATTATTAGTATATGGCTAGCCAGGGGTTAGTATGAGGAAAATTAGATATCACTAATATCACTTTTTATTATTATTCTTATGGTTTGACTTCAACTTAATAGGCATTTGACATGGACTTGGTGCTAGGACTAGGACACTAAAACGAAGATTAAAATTATGATTACTAAGAAAGAAATAAGATAATTTATAAAAAATTATTTCACTTAATTTAACTCTAAAATTAAGACTAAGACCAGCCACTTCACTAACTCACTATACAATTAAGACGCTTTCATTTCAATTGACTAATTCTACTTAATAAATCTACTACGATTATATTTGTCAAAATTGTACAAAAAAAGTAATTAGGCATTAGTCATTAGGCGAGGCTGCGCTAGGCCTACTTAACTCAATTAACTGTCACTGTCAAAATTGTGTTGAAGTCTAACATTAAATCTAAAGTAAAGTTATTAATAATATATTACGTAGTAAAACTGTTAGTATTTTAGCATTTAAATACGATTTTAAATATATGATATCATTAAATATTAACTTATGATATTGATAATTTAATATTGATGCAAATGCATGGCATTTTAAAGCAGAAGGTTGGCGTCCTTGCCAACACACTTAGCTTTTCACTTACCCCTGTTCTTGCTTGCTTGGTAGGTTTTATTCGGGCAAAAATTTGTATCGTCTGTTTGACCATTGTTGTTAGATCATTTAATTTTGAAAGAACAAAAACGTATTTCTTTTCTCAAACATTATATTTACAAATACAAAATAACAGTAACAAGTTGTTTACACCGCATTCTTCTATGATGGAGATCTTAGTAAGGCCGGTCAAAAGAACTACTTAACAACGATTGGTTGAAATTGATGTTCTATTTTTAGATCCCTTCATGCAACTGGAACCAGTGTATCGTGACACGCAGACTTGGGACCGGGAACAACGAAAGGGATAAACATTCACGACCATGAGCGCAGGATTATAAACGTGCGTTTCTGTTGTGGTTCTTTTTAACAGCGGATTATGTTTTCGTAACTAACTCTAGGTGAGTTTGAGAACATACGGTTTCTTTGTTATCTTAATTTTTCAGTGATTTTTTTCTTAAGTTAGACGGCTTATTTCAAAGCAGTGAGTCCGGCGTCTGCTATTATTATTCTGATGCCGGTTGATTTTAGTGAGCTGAGTTGCGTTATTGATCTCTAGCTGGCGCAATTCCACTAGCCGCTAGTGGGATCGACGCCTGTTTGAGCTATCATAAGTTACTAGCACAGAGAATGTATGGAAAAGATCTTTCCAAGATCGAACTATGGAGCACAAGAGATATGCCACTTATTATATGACATACTATGTGAAAACGACTCACTAAAAAAAACAAGGTGCTGGCAAAAAAACAACAAAAAAAAAAACAAAAAAAAAAAAACCTTCTCAGCGATCAAACACTTGAAGATAAAATCAAAAGGATTATATATGACAAACTATGTGAAAACGACTCACAAAAAAAAACAAGGTGCTGGCAAAAAAACAACAAAAAAAAAACAAAAAAAAAAAAACCTTCTCAGCGATCAAACACTTGAAGATAAAATCAAAAGGATTACTTCAATTATGTATCAGCCAACGGACCGCCACTATTGAGAACGAGAAGCTCTAGCCAATCTGGCATAAGGCGTACAAGTACAAGTATAATTCATACATATTACTAATTACATATTCCACGCCCCCAAGATAAATTCTCATTTATTGAGGCATACACAAATAAAAGGAAATGCTAACCCATTCATCAATTAAGATTTTTTTAAAAAAATATTGATGAATTAAACAAATAAGGTCAGCACAAGCACGCGAACAAAAATATATATTTTTAAAAACTCTATTTTGAAATGACCTGCCTATAGTAGGCCTATAGCCCATAGGCCTAGACTCTATACTCATTGATCAATGTTTTTAACTCAATGTTGCGACAGTTCACTGACAGTTCACGTGCACTAACACGTTGCTTACACTGCCACTTGTCTCACAAGTTATCTCTCAGAAATCTCGCTATGCTTTGTTTGTAATTACACCTTATATTAAAATAAATATCCACTAAATGCTGTAAAGAACTATTCATCTTTTCTTAATCACGAATGCACATAAGGAAAATCGAGATAACAACAAAACAGAATAAGACAAAGCTTTTACTTATGTGATGTATTTTTATCTTTTCTCTCTCTTATGTTTTCAAAATCGATTTCTTTGGAAGAATGAATACGTTTATTTGTGATAAATCAGCGTGCCACATAATTGATGGGGCGAGCCACCCCAGGTTTACAGGACCAGATCTAAGTTGATTAGAGTCCACCATCGATATTTCACTGTTAAAACAACTGTGATACTATACTGATAATCGAATACCGACTTCAATACTTCAATTTAGCTCTTTCAATTTCATTAACTAAATAATCGCGAGACCATAATTATTTCTAAGAAGGAACGTAAATGAAACAGACATATACCTAAATGTTAGTATAAACCTATAGCACATGTCGACTAGACTGGGTTCAGCTAGTCATCTCCCAGAGGATGCAACATTTATGAATTTCCCGAGCTCTGTCATTGGGGTCGGGGGAGGGGGTATCTTTGAGAATTGTGACATATTGAGACTAATACTCTTAGAAAATGCCTACTATTGTTGTTCATTCAATTAAAAAATGTGTTGATGCCCTTTGTCTTGTTGAAAAAAGCTTAACTATTATGCCCGGAACTAGTCAAGTCTCTCAGCCCTAATGATAGCACACAATTGAAATTGTACAGTACATAAAAACGCAATCTATTTGTTTCACTTTTTTATTGTTAATTATGGCTGTGAATTACAGCAAATGTTTTGTCTTTTTATTTATTTTTTTATCAAACTGATGACTTTTACTTGTACAATCTTTGACCAAGAACTTCTACTGACAAGCCTTATGGAAAGAGCTTAAATACATGCAGCCTTTACAGTAGGCCTTATACTTATATTCATGTTCTCTGTCTGTCACCTTTTTCAGCCATTCTGATGTAAATGCAGCCAGAGCGTGCAGCGTAGCTTACATAAACTGGTACACCAAAGTCAAAGAGGGTTTACTCTGATAACTTGTATCTATCCTTCGCACCCCAAACATACCCTTATCGTCAGAGATGTTTATCTGTGTGTTTATGATGTCCCCTTTTAACCAAAGTGTCGTATCGTGTGTCATCAAAAGTTACACTGTACGTCTGTTTTAAGTGTCATGCTTGGACAACCACCAGAGAAAGAGGAAGCATGTTTCTTCTGGGATTGATAAATATTTATGTAGTGGGCTTGGTGGAGATTTGTATGTGTGTGCGTGTGTGTTATTTTTTGTTGTTGGTGTGTGTGGGTTGGGAGGGGGTGGGGTTAGTGAGAGGTATTCACTTCTCTGTCATACCATAGTACGTGTCATGGTTATGCTACTGTTAGTATTTACAACATATGGTACACAATGACGGTTTGAACGCCTATATGTGGTTGTATGTGTTGTGTTGCAGATGCGGTCTATAAAGTTTGGGCTATGGCCTATCAGGGTGGGCACAGGGGGGATGGCGAAGTGGGCGTTTGCGGGGCCCCGCGCGTTGCCGTAGTCTATTTATAAGATATCTATGACGCGTCCCATTATGACCCGTAAGGCCCCAGTACGACTATGACGTTTCTTAATATCCTATCGGCGGATTATGTAAGGTCAACGGCCCCGCAAAATTCAATTTGACCAAGGCCCCGCACCCTCCTAGTGCTGGCCCTGGGCCTATGTAGGTGGCGGTACAACTTGTATTAGTTACTTACAATTTTTATACCGTATTTTTCGTTTACATTCTACGCTCTACTCTGTCTTTGTTTATCTTGTTTGTCTTGCTTGGCAGAAAGGATACAATACATATAGTTTTGGCTTTACATATAAGGGGGCCTACGTCAATCACAGATTCAACACCGATTCAAATTCCATTTCATGTTATAACAATGTAAACCGAGTATGGAAATAACCTTCAACTCTCTACTCTACAGTTTGAAGGAAACAAAATGTCGCATGAAATCTATATACGCTACGTTAAATGCTGTATTTCGAAGCCAAATACATGAGGTAAACATACTACGGTTTGTTCTGCATGTGCATATATGCTCAGAGCTCTACTTGCGACGCGTGGCTTATGGATGGTACCTTAGAATTACATTTGCATTTTAAAACCTCGTGCCTATAAAATTGTGATTGCCGCATGTGGCATGAAACCAGAGCTGTACGTATGCTGTGCTGCGAGGGGCATCATGTACAAGGGATGTATAATGTAAACATCTGCATTAAACGCCTGGTGAAACAGCCTTCTCTCCCCTCCCCACCCAACACCCGCCCACCATTGCAATGTGGTCTCAGCCCCCATAGCTGAAAATGAAGATGCGCGAACTGTGCGTGAGGAAGTAAAACTGTTTTATTTGCCCCACCCTTTTTTAACGTTTTGTAAACTTGTAAGTGTTGGGGGGGTACTTTAGTAAGCTCCTATAATTACCATGGACTAAAAGTAACTTAATTGTTTGGGGACTCAACAGCTCCTCATTGCTCTTACATAATTGACACTGTTCCCTACTCCATGTTATTGTTAGCATTCAGTGCCCGTTGAGGTCATCAAAAGGAATACGTCAATATATTAAAGGTAAGATTACCGTCAAGTTTTCATAGTCGTGCATTCACCAAGTGTAAATCCGTATAAAATATTTATAAAAAAAAAAAAGTTTTGTAACTTTCCATTCTGGACCAAATTGGACACAGCTTCCTCATATGAGTATGACCGAAATTTTACACGTTTCTAGTTTTCATTTGTTGAAGTCTTTTTGTCAACACGTTACTTTTTTCTGTCTTAAAAAAAAAAAAAAAAAAAGAAAAACCCGTTCCTCTTACCTCCTTAAATTATGTTCATCGAAAGAATTTTGACTTTTCTTTCATAATGGCTTTTTAAAAAAAAGATTTAAGCCTCACCTTTTTCACTGTACCCACTGCTGTTGGGAGGAGGGTACAATAATAAGGATCGAAAGGACTCACCTTTTTCACTGTACCCACTGCTGTTGGGAGGAGGGTACAATAATAAGGATCGAAAGGCCTCACCTTTTTCACTGTACCCACTGCTGTTGGGAGGAGGGTACAATAATAAGGATCGAAAGGCCTCACCTTTTTCACTGTACCCACTGCTGTTGGGAGGAGGGTACAATAATAAGGATCGAAAGGACTCACCTTTTTCACTGTACCCACTGCTGTTGGGAGGAGGGTACAATAATAAGGATCGAAAGGACTCATCTTTTTCACTGTACCCACTGCTGTTGGGAGGAGGGTACAATAATAAGGATCGAAAGGACTCATCTTTTTCACTGTACCCACTGCTGTTGAGAGGAGGGTACAATAATAAGATCGAAAGGACTCATCTTTTTCACTGTACCCACTGCTATTGGGAGGAGGGTACAATAATAAGATCGAAAGGACTCATCTTTTTCACTGTACCCACTGCTATTGGGAGGAGGGTACAATAATAAGGATCGAAAGGACTCATCTTTTTCACTGTACCCACTGCTGTTGGGAGGAGGGTACACTAATAAGATCGAAAGGACTCATCTTTTTCACTGTACCCACTGCTGTTGGGAGGAGGGTACAATAATAAGGATCGAAATGACTCATCTTTTTCAATGTACCCACTGCTGTTGGGAGGAGGGTACAATAATAAGGATCGAAAGGACTTATCTTTTTCACTGTACCCACTGCTGTTGAAAGGAGGGTACAATAATAAGGATCGAAAGGACTCATCTTTTTCACTGTACCCACTGCTGTTGGGAGGAGGGTACAGGAGTGCGGGGCAATAACCTTAACTTCCGCAACACGCCCCCCCCCCTCTTTTCCCCCAACCTTCGCTACGCATTTTCCCGAGTCTTGTCTGGAATTAAGGACTTATCTTTTTCACTGTACCCACTGCTGTTGAAAGGAGGGTACAATAATAAGGATCGAAAGGACTCATCTTTTTCACTGGACCCACTGCTGTTGGGAGGAGGGTACAGGAGTGCGGGGCAATAACCTTAACTTCCGCAACACGCCCCCCCCCCCTCTTTTCCCCCAACCTTCGCTACGCATTTTCCCGAGTCT
Organism: Lymnaea stagnalis; assembly: GCA_964033795.1. NCBI lineage: Eukaryota > Metazoa > Mollusca > Gastropoda > Lymnaeidae > Lymnaea > Lymnaea stagnalis. The sequence goes on from CAXITT010000084.1 coordinate 567,629, forward strand.
TGTCTGGAATTGCAAACAGAAACAATAGGCAGATAAAAATGTACTTTACACCCCTCTCATGTTCTACTCATTCTCAGCGGGCTTAGACGGGCCGGTGGTTCTAAAGTTTTGTTTTTATCTTGGTCAGAAATGTATATTTAACTAAAATTACTTTTGAGGGTTGACTTTAAACTTCCGTGCTAAAGCAATAAATAGTCACGATGGATTTGTTAGTGTATTAAAAAAAATCATAGCTCTTGGAAGATTAGATAAAGTTGGTGGAAATATTTTTACAATTAAGTTCAGAATGCAGTTAATGAAAAATTGCCGTGAAATCAAAATGAACTGTTCAACAATAAATTACAGATATTATTGAAGACATGGACCGATTCAAAGTTTAGGAAATGGCCAGAAAACATTAGGTGCATAACTTTAGCGTTTGACCGCAACACTTCTCAGGAACTATTTCCAACTCTGGTGTAAATATCCATTCAATGACTCGTCCCGTCTTAATGACCCTCTTAATCAGTGCTTAATCATGACACCGGGCTTAATTGTATCACCAAGAATGGCCTTGCTAAAAGGCATTGGGTTTGTCGTGAAGGGTATGTATGTGTGTGAAGAGATCTTGCCAATAAACACGTTAAGCTTGTGCACACCAACACAATCTCAACGCTTAACATAGGTCAACGAATATTGCATGAGAAAAGAAGTGGTGTAGCAAGGGTAAGTAAAACCCTGAAGGTTGGGGGCAAGAGTTTTGCCGCCGCCTTGCGCGTTAAAAAATAATCGGCATTTAGCCGAAAATGCCGCCCCTCCATTTCAAGAAAATAATTTTCGCTCGGGGTGTCGCCGAAGAGAAGTACTCGGGGTGTCGCCGAAGAGAAGTACTCGGGGTGTCGCCGAAGAGAAGTACTCGGGGTGTCGCCGAAGAGAAGTACTCGGGGTGTCGCCGAAGAGAAGTACTCGGGGTGTCGCCGAAGAGAAGTATTAACTCTGAGATTCTTATCTTTGATCAATCAAGAGAAGTATTAACTCTGAGATTCTTATCTTTGATCAATCAAGAGAAGTATTAACTCTGAGATTCTTATCTTTGATCAATCAAGAGAAGTATTAACTCTGAGATTCTTATCTTTGATCAATCAAGAGAAGTATTAACTCTGAGATTCTTATCTTTGATCAATCAAGAGAAGTATTAACTCTGAGATTCTTATCTTTGATCAATCAAGAGAAGTATTAACTCTGAGATTCTTATCTTTGATCAATCAAGAGAAGTATTAACTCTGAGATTCTTATCTTTGATCAATCAAGAGAAGTATTAACTCTGAGATTCTTATCTTTGATCAATCAAGAGAAGTATTAACTCTGAGATTCTTATCTTTGATCAATCAAGAGAAGTATTAACTCTGAGATTCTTATCTTTGATCAATCAAGAGAAGTATTAACTCTGAGATTCTTATCTTTGATCAATCAAGAGAAGTATTAACTCTGAGATTCTTATCTTTGATCAATCAAGAGAAGTATTAACTCTGAGATTCTTATCTTTGATCAATCAAGAGAAGTATTAACTCTGAGATTCTTATCTTTGATCAATCAAGAGAAGTATTAACTCTGAGATTCTTATCTTTGATCAATCAAGAGAAGTATTAACTCTGAGATTCTTATCTTTGATCAATCAAGAGAAGTATTAACTCTGAGATTCTTATCTTTGATCAATCAAGAGAAGTATTAACTCTGAGATTCTTATCTTTGATCAATCAAGAGAAGTATTAACTCTGAGATTCTTATCTTTGATCAATCAAGAGAAGTATTAACTCTGAGATTCTTATCTTTGATCAATCAAGAGAAGTATTAACTCTGAGATTCTTATCTTTGATCAATCAAGAGAAGTATTAACTATGAGATTCTTATCTTTGATCAATCAAGAGAAGTACTAACTCTGAGATTCTTATCTTTGATCAATCAAGAGAAGTATTAACTCTGAGATTCTTATCTTTGATCAATCAAGAGAAGTATTAACTATGAGATTCTTATCTTTGATCAATCAAGAGAAGTATTAACTCTGAGATTCTTATCTTTGATCAATCAAGAGAAGTATTAACTATGAGATTCTTATCTTTGATCAATCAAGAGAAGTACTAACTCTGAGATTCTTATCTTTGATCAATCAAGAGAAGTATTAACTCTGAGATTCTTATCTTTGATCAATCAAGAGAAGTATTAACTCTGAGATTCTTATCTTTGATCAATCACACGGTTATCTTTGTTTTTCTTTGACGAATTTTTGTTTCATTCCCATTTTTCTATTTAAATACACAATGAAATGTCTTTATAGATCAAGACTACATGGGTTGTGTGATTTATTTTAAAATGAGTCGGAAACCATCCCAGGGATGCAGTGACGTGTAAAGAACCCTATCCAATGACAAATAAGCCAACATTCAGTAGAGGTATAGAATTGAAGCAAGATCGATCAAGTCATAATAGAAGCACTCAATCAAATATTTGCATTCGTTTTTTGTGGCAAAGGTCGTCGTGTCTGGCTTGCACCTGGGTTGAGAAATGGCATTAGTTTTCAAAAACGAACTATCAAGGTTCATATATATATAATGTACATTCACGTTTTCATTCTATTTCTTGGGTCAGTGAAATAGTTTTAAGTTTGCTGTGATTACTATTAAAACAGTTTGACCATTTTATACCGGGAAATTAATTTACATAGGCACTTGCATCTAATCATTCACAATTTGAACATTTTTCCAAAACATTCATGTAGATCCCGTAAGCTCTTGCGGACCACATGTGACCCGCGGGCTGTAGGTTGCCCTGATCTAAGTCTAGTGTGTCAGTCAGCAAGAACAGTTCTGTTTATGTGCTTACAGCAATTTAAGAAGGAAGGATTTCCTTTTTTTCAAAAATTTTTTTTTAAATCTGCATTTTATTATCTTGGCATTTTAACAACTGAAAGGAATTTCGTCAATGTTTCACTTGAAGCGTGACTGCCTCAAGAGAGGACACACTTGATATATCAGTGAGACCAAACCAGGTACAATACCTATGTTCACATACCTAACAAATCCGGTTCAGCAGCAGGCTCAGCCTACTATTTGCTCAGGTAGAACTAGGTTAAATAATAGGCCCCGTTTTATGAATATTTATTTGATCTGTCACGTTTGATGTGTTTCATCCAAGTTTTTCAGCAATTACCTGCACGCGACCTCCCCCCCCACCCCCCAACCCCATCTTGACATCGGTTCGCTTTTATAAAAAAAAGTCAAGGCTGATAGTGGGACTGTCAAGGTTGTGTATGTATATTAGGCAGTGGCGAACTAAATGTGTGGCGAAGGGGGTGATTCCTCCGGGCGGCACTTATCATGGGCTTCCGCAGGGGGGGGGGGAGCAAGGGGGGCACTTGCCCCCCCCCCCGGATTGATTGGATAAAATTTTTTTAGACAAAAATCGACACAAAATTTATTAAAGTAAAGAGAAAATAAAGAGAAAGTAACTAAGCTGATGTCCTGTCCGTTCGTTCAACATACAAATACGCTCCAGTAAATTAAAACTACATTAAAA
>CAXITT010000084.1:571340-588991 GCA_964033795.1 Lymnaea stagnalis
ATGTATAGTGTGTGTGTGAGTTTGTATCAAATGACTACAGTCTGGAGATATATATTTCATTTCAACATTTAAACAGCATTACTTTTAGATATAGTGTGTTTGTATCAAATATTATTTACAAAAGTATTTATTTATCATTTCAACGCGTTGATAATCACAGAAAAACGTGTTTAAATACATCAATAACACTTAATATAATATAATGCATATTTGATGAATTTATTTATAAACAAAGCTCAAAGCCCGATGTATCTCAGTTCTTTTTTATTAGCATTTGGTCGAGGGCGATTTTTTAGAGCTGAAAATTCAAAATCTCAACAATTTAAAATAAAAAAAATCGACTAAAAGAATATTTCGGGGGCCACGTGTCAGTATGGGCTAGTAAAAAAAACATCCTGCAACTATTCATTCAATGATACTCAATTATTGTTATGATAATTATTACTAACATATTAACTGTTGAAATGTATATTTTAAAAAAAGTTCATATCCATATAATTAGCTAAACTGTGAGTGATATATTAAATATTAGATCTGTCAAAAGTTTAATCTACCGACGGACGCCAGGTTAGTTAGTCATAGACCATTAGTGGTCCACAGACCAAAGGATTTGAGTTTGTATCCACTAGTTAGAGGAGATAACTATATGAGTCTAAGTAAGCGGAAACTTTCCGGTAAACATTACATAAGTGGAACGGTGCTACGGTAACTGTTGATTGATACTGATACCATTAAAAAAACCAGAGTTTCTTTTAATTTGTATATTCCATTTTTTTTAAAGTACCAACTCCCATATTCCGTTACAGTTCCGACACGACAGTTTTCTTATTTCACCACTGAGTAGAACTACATAACACGTACTGACTGTGCCCCGGGACTAACAATTTTGCTGTTTTCCAGGATCAACGATGCCAGCCCGACAAGGTTTGTGTTGGTGTCTAGGGGGCAGTCCACGGCCCCCAGAGATTAAACATGCCCATGACATTGCTGCCCCCCTACAACCTGTTTTATTGGACATTCCAATGCCAGCTGACGAGACAGAATTAAACACCAAATTTGAGGAGCTGGTGGTAAGTAAACGTTTAAATTTAAAAAAGTCCAATTTAAAAAAGTCCAGCATTGGCAAACAAAAGCCTGAATATAGGCGCACTCTTCCTCAAAAAGTAGCCTAAATATTAACATGCATATTTTGCATAAAACATAACGATTCTAAAGATGCCCATTCAACCATTTTAAAGATGCCATCTTCATTCCTTCTAAAGATGCCCTATTCATCCCTTCTACAGATCATCTCTTCATCCCTTCTAAAGATGATCTCTTTATTCCTTCTCAAGATGATCTCTTCATTCCTTCTAAAGATGATCTCCTCATCCCTTCTGAAGATGCCCTCTTCATTCCTTCTATAGATGCTTTATTCATCCCTTCTAAAGATGCCCTCTTCATCCCTTCTAAAGATGATCTCTTCATTCCTTCTAAAGATGCCCTATTCATCCCTTCTAAAGATGATCTCTTCATCTCTTCTAAAGATGATCTCTTCATCCCTTCTAAAGAGGATCTTTCCATCCCTTCTAAAGATGATATCTTCATTCCTTCAAAAGATGATCTCTTCATTCCTTCTAAAGATGATCTCTTCATCCCTTCTAAAGATGCCCTATTCGTCCCTGCTACATATCATCTCTTCATCCCTTATAAAGATGATCTCTTCATTCCTTCTAAAGATGCCCTATTCATCCCTTCTACAGATCACCTCTTCATCCCTTCTAAAGATGATCTCTTCATTCCTTCTCAAGATGATCTCTTCATCCCTTCTAAAGATGCGCTCTTCATCCCTTCTAAAGATGATCTCTTCATCCCATCTAAAGATGATCTCTTCATCCCTTCTAAAGATGCCATCTTCATCCCTTCTAAAGATGCCCTCTTCATCCCTTCTAAATATGATCTCTTCATGCCTTCTAAAGATGATCTCTTCATCCCTTCTAAAGATGATCTCTTTATCCCTTCTAAAGATGCCATCTTCATCCCTTCTAAAGATGATCTCTTCATCCCCTTCTAAAGATGATCTCTTCATTCCTTCTAAAGATGCCCTATTCATCCTTCTACAGATCATCTCTTCATCCCTTATAAAGATGATCTCTGCATCCCTTCTAAAGATTATTTCTTCATCCCTTCTAAAGATGATCTTTTCATCCCTTCTAAAGATGATCTCTTCATCCCTTTTAAATATGATCTCTTTATCCCTTCTAAAGATGCCATCTTCATCCCTTCTAAAGATGCCCTCTTCATCCCTTCTAAAGATGATCTCTTCATCCCTTCTAAATATGATCTCTTCATCCCTTCTAAAGATGATCTCTTCATCCCTTCTAAAGATGCCATCTTCATCCCTTCTAAAGATGATCTCTTCATCCCTTCTAAAGATGATCTCTTCATCCCTTCTAAAGATGATCTCTTCATCCCTTCGAAAGATGATCTCTTCATCCCCTTCTAAAGATGATCTCTTCATTCCTTCTAAAGATGCCCTATTCATCCTTCTACAGATCATCTCTTCATCCCTTATAAAGATGATCTCTGCATCCCTTCTAAAGATTATTTCTTCATCCCTTCTAAAGATGATCTTTTCATCCCTTCTAAAGATGATCTCTTCATCCCTTCTAAATATGATCTCTTTATCCCTCCTAAAGATGCCATCTTCATCCCTTCTAAAGATGCCCTCTTCATCCCTTTTAAAGATGATCCCTTCATCCCTTCTAAAGATGCCATCTTCATCCCTTCTAAAGATGCCATCTTCATCCCTTCTAAAGATGATCTCTTCATCCCTTCTAAAGATGATCTCTTCATCCCTTCTAAAGATGATCTCTTCATCCCTTCTATATATGCCCTCTTCGCCCCCTCTAAAGATGCTCTTTTTGCCCCACCACTTTTTCCACACATCTCTGTTTTCTAATGTAGCAGATATGACAAAGGAATCGATCTTAAGGCAGCTGCCATGTGATGACTCGAGATGCATTATCCTATCTGTTTTTCAACTCTAATAATATATTAATAGAACTCTTCTCTTACAATCAAGACAAATTACTTTAAGTTTAACTACATAAACGAGGACAGAGAATTGTATATTAACGGTTTCCATGAACAGATGTATGTTGTTTCCACAAGGAGCATTACAATTATTGGTGTTAAACCACAAACGTACATTTGATACTGCTGTTACTTTTACTTGGTTTTTTAATCTAAAGGCTGAACTTGGATTAGACAAGGCGCATAGAGATGCTCTCTACGGCCTTCCAGCTGAGAAGAAATGGCAGATATACTGTAGCAAGAAGATGGTAAGTCAGAAGATATTTGTATTGGTGTCGCTCACTGAAGGCCTTCAATATGTAAAGAGTGGGATTGTAACAACCACTTAAGGGAGGCATACCATGTACATTTTCTTCTCTTTTTGAAAAAAACAAGACATTATTTAACTATAGCCATATTATAAACTGTAGTAGCGACCAGTGATCATTGCGAGTTACTCCTGTCAAGGACATGTCACGGTGACATAATACTTTGGTCGTAAACAACTGAAGGAATGTTTTTGGGTTGTATCAATGAAACACTTCCCCAATTAAACTAAGCCCAATAATCAGACTTGTTAAACTGGGATCCACTAACACAATACTATAGTCAGTGTGTTGACAAGGGAAAGAGTCTGTATACTTTTCACCACCTTTCAACCAACAAAAAGACCCGAGTTTCATTGGTATCACCAGGCTACAGTCTAACTAAGCGTGTGTGGGGGTGGGGGGTGAGGTGTGTGGGCTAGTAATGTCTTTTGCCACCTCCACAGACTGCCGTTTGGAAAAAGAGGGTGAGGGGTGGGGGGTCTGTATTATAAAAAACATCTAAGAAAGCCTGTCATGCACTATGGTGTAACATTCGTATGTTAGGTGTTTACTTGTTGGCCATGTTTGATGGCACGAATCCCATACCCATTCAAGGAGAAAGGATGAGGCTACACAATTTTTATGAGGATGTCATGAATAGGATAACTTAAGCCAGGAAGTCTATGTACTCGTTCTATCGTGTTTCACCATATAGCTACACAGTGGTGGTGGCACCACGACTATACAGTGTTGGTGGCACCACAACCACAAAGTGGCAACAACTCTTGTGTACCATGGTGTCGGGACATAAGTCTGATGGTATTAATCCGATCCATCCCACACCCCAGTACAATAGGACTGCCTTACATGTACTGTCTATCAACAGGCCGTCGCCAGTGTAAATGTAATACAAAATGTAAACCAAATTACCCTCTAACTTTCTACTGTGTACCTAGCACCATAAAGGCTGGGATTTTTATTTCAAATGGTTCTTTTGGGGGGTGGGGGGGGGATTGTTAGGGAGATATCATGTCATGTTGTGATTGTCTCTCAACTTAAATATAGCATATTTGAGTTCATATGAAGTAAGCTTCTATAATGTTTTAACAACCGAAGGACCGGGTTGAAACGTTCGAACTGTTTCTGTATAAGTCTAAAGAAGAAGTATTCAAAATGATGAGTACATGTTTAATGCCTGCCTCTATTGGGTCACTAACCCTGGGGTGTTGTGTTCCAGAGTTATGCAGACATGTACTGTCGTTAGGCGATGCTTATTTGGTGTCTCTCCTTTTATATTAGCCCGAGAATCACCGAGATCGCCTGCTGGCGCTGTGTTAATATTTGAACAGACAGCTACCAGTGAACCCGCGACTCCACCATGACGTCACCGGTTCACTTGAATCCCCCTGCAGAGAAGATCTTGAGCAGGGCGTGAGCTATCTTCTCAATCACTAGATATTTAGATCTTGCCACTAATTAAAACTGGCTTCCTTCACTATTCTCCCTACACTGTTGTCTTTAACTTTAGTGTATACGGCCAGTTGGTGGTGGGGGAGAATTGGGGGGGGGGGGTGGGGGGGGTCTGAATGGAGAGTTGTTGCCTATTATCCTTAGGATTGTTCAAATACTAGATCATGTGCTGACTTTATACATAATAAAAAGACACAATGAGTTTAACGTAAAAGGCAGTATTGGTGAGGTTTCCCGTAGACTTAGAAAGGCACGAAATTTCTATCACATACCTTTGCCAGATAAATAAACAGATATATAAACCAGGCCTGCACAACATGCGGCCCACCACTTACTTTGCGGCCCGCGAAGTAACGAAATATTTTTTATTCTTAATATTTTCTTAATAGCTTCCCCCCTGTTCGATTTTTTCTTTTGGTCCGCACAAGTTTTTCTTAAAGTATTTCGGCCCGCCTTACATTTTAAGTTGTGCAGGCCTGATATTAACAAATATGCTATTGGTTTAAACCAGTGCTTCTCAAACTTATTAGGTATTCGGACCGCCAAGAATGCAGGATTATCCACGTTGCAACTGAGACAGTTTCCCAACTTATTGTCATTATTTTCTATTTATAACCATTTGCTGACCGGCTCCTTGAAAAGAAAACACTGTTCTCCATTACATTTTCTTGTTTTTTGCCTGGTTTCCATCAAACCATATAATACTGGGGTTTGTCTGCGTGTTCCATATGAACCATAACATTAAGTGATGAAATTAGCGTCCACTTAAAATAAAACTGATTTTGAAAGAAAGATGAATTCAAGCCCACAGCCAAATGGCTCGCAACTAATACATTGTGGCTTGTGCTCGCATTGAAATATTTGATAATGTATGATTGTTGCGAAAATAGTAATAGAGTAAACAACTTAACGATAGTGACGTTTAATGATTCTACGCACTGTCTCATACTTGATTCGCGTGAACCGAGTGGACATAATTTGGTTGGAATTTGCTGTAACAATCTATATCCGCCTACTTGTCTCATGTAGAGTATCACCTGGGGTTGACATTTCTCCAACAATGGGCCACATTCACTTTAAACTGCTACATGATTGAAAGTGTTTCTACCCTGACCCTTTGCCAACCATCGCCGGTGTTTGACTACTTTCTCTGCCATTGACTGAGTGCGAATCTCGCCCAGTCAAACGGGAATCTCGCCCAGTCAAACGAGCACTCGGTAATTTGTTTTTGCCTAGTCCAAATATGCTTCTCCAATTTAAGGCGCCCCATTCTGGACTTGGAGGTTCATGTGACCCCAATGTTTGACGGAAAGTTTAATGACGTCACTACTGTTTGCATGAAAACTATTTCACTTCTTTGTACTTCAAAAAAAACCTCTAAACCGAATATCCGGCATCTCTCACTCACTACGTTATTTTATGTAGGTGCTGAAAATGTACAATGCAATCAAAGAAACATTTCCATTTGTTTGGATCAATAAAAGAATCTTATCTTATCTTATTTATTCAATCTATTTTGGTCGGCTGCAGTAGTTGTCTTATCCTCGTATAATATTAATTAATATTATGCACCTTCGCCGTTTGTATGTACTTATAAAAAAAAAGCTATACACATTACAAATATAACTTCCTGTCATTTTGTATTGGATTTCCCCCTTTATATCAATTCTGTTTTTATTTACTTAATGATACAAACAACCCTAAAAAACACAAGTTTTGCGTATAAATCCTTTATATGCATTATTGTTTGCATTTATGTAATTTTGCGAGATTTTTTTTTTCATTTATTAAGAAACGGTAACGTAAATGGGTAAAATTCTGGCGAAGACACGTTTCATATTTCCTCCGTTTTCACCTTCAAAAATACATTTTATTTTTTTCTCTGCATAACCATTGAAAAAAATCCTGTTTCATTGATCTTCCCCTTGAAAAACAGGAAAAAAAACTGATTTTGGTGGCTTGGGATGGGGCTGAAAAGTTGATAGAATGTGTTGTCTTCGAACAAAAGTCAAACTAATAGGAAGGAATTTTTGTTTAAATTTGAAAAATGGAGAGGTAAGGGAATTGCTTGGGCATGCACACATGTTCACTGCCCCTGCAGTGGGTAACCAGCGGGGACTGAGTTTACAAATATTGGTTCCCATGGAGTGAAAGGGGGCCCATAACACAACTACAATGCCATTCATTTAATTAACATTGTTAACAAACTGCTGTAAAGTCTAGGGATGATCCGCTCAATCAGAGCCCCCGTTTGCCATCGGGCAAACCGACACCCTGGCCAGCCCGCATCTGTCCGTACGCATAAAACACAAGGCATGGAAGATCAAACAGACATGTACCGAATGCTTTTTTCCCCACCCCATCCCTAGTAAATCACGTGTCTAAAAATGTTCTTGAACAAAGAAAGAGAACATGGCAGTTAAGTGTACACCGGCCGTCTGGGGCTTGGGGTTGGGGCGGGCATTGTAAAGGTAAAATCCGACGTCTTAGGTAGATTCACTGAGTACAGCAATCGGTTCCATCGGGTCAGAGAAAGTGAAGGAGAAAATTGGCGAATACCTTTGTTGGGGTGGATATGGGTGGATTCAGTTACATGATCATTAGCAAATGTCGTCTGGAATACCTTGTGTATTCCATCCGTAAACGAATGACATGTGCCGTCTGGAAAATCTTTTTAAGTTTTCACCGTGGTGTAGTTAATTATCATTGGAAGTCCGTGACTATTTGGTTTACCCCCAGGGTCCTATGATATCAAGTGTTTTATTGTATTGCTTTTAGAAAGTGCTGCCGGGAAGCTCCAGTGCAGACGTCTCAAAACACTATGTTGTAATAGTAATAACCTCTATTACCAAATGAACAAATAGACGCAGATCATGGAATGTATGAGTGAGACTTTGTGCGGCCCGGGGTGGACTTTAAGTTTGCCCCCCTCCCCTTTCTCCCCAAAACACTTAGTATTAATTATATTTGCTTTTTGTCAAAGTGGAAACCTGGAACTAATGAAATTTGAAATATCAATGTCTCTGGTTTATGCATTAAATTACCCGTATCGGTTGGGAGACCGGGGGGAGGGGGAGTTCATTGAAAAAATGTTGATCAATTACAAGTTAAAGAATTAATTTCGGCGCATATCTGGATTTAGTTTTGCATCAATCTACACTTAAGCGAAGAGCAACTAACAAAGCCTATTATTTTTTTTATTGTTGCTAAATACCAATGTTGTTTTATAATAATATTTATTTTAACCAGTGTTTTTTTTGTTGTTTTTGTTGTTGTTGTTTTTTTTGTCGTAGAACGCACCAGAGCAGCGTACCGTGCCGCGTGCCGGCACTTTTTTTTCGACGAACTTTCCAAGTAACTTTTCTTCACAATTTTATGTATGGTGCACGTCAACTTGAATCGTCCTGTTTAGCGTAGCACGTCGGGGTGCATGCGGGCTGCTTCGTGGAGAAAAAAAAAGAGGGGTTGGGGGGGGGGTGCTTGGCTCGCCCCTGGTGACACTAAACCTATTTATACCACTGTGTGTGAACGTTAAACAATCTCTTTATTTTAAAAAAATCGTTGGTGAAATGTAAATTAAAATAACAGACAACCTCAGAACATACGAAAATATTAAATAATTATGGGGCCATCTATAAATGACGTCACGGTATTTTGGGCCCCCCCTCCCACCTCCACCATTATCACCGATATCTCACATCATTTAGACAACCTCGTAATAGTTCGTCATAACATCTTGACCGCCCCCCCCCCACAACAACCCCATCCATGCGTGACGTCATAATGGTTGACCCCTAAAATATTAACAACACATGAGTACGGGCTCCTTGTCCCAAAAAAAAAAAATATTTAAAAAATGCACTAATTTAAACCATTATAACTATGAAACTATTTCATTTGCTTAAACTTCTTCATTAGTAAATGAATTTTTTTTAAAGATGCTGATGCGATTGACTGGCGCTCAGCGTCACAAAGATGCATTTAATATATAGATATATACTGCTACCCGGGTGCGTCGAGTGAGTTGTGGCTCTGAGTTATATTAGGATCAGGGCCGAATGGCTCAAGCGACTTTTCAAGTCTGTCTTTAAAATAATAATAATAAACACTAAAATTGATAGTTTGTTTCACATTTATTTCGTCTTTATTTTTTACATCGTACTAAGTGTTCAATCCTATTAGCCCATGGGGCTCAAGGGCCCAAACTCATGCGGGGGAAAAAAATGAGTATCTATGAAGAATGCATAGCCAGCTGTGTGTTCCTGTGTTAACTGTACCCAGAGCATGAAACGCCTTAACCCAAACGTGCATCATGACAAGGAAAAATGTATACTGCAAACACATGACCATGTTTACATTGATAACACTATTGGTTGGTTTACTATAAGACCAAACGAAACCATGACTTTTATGTCAAAACTCCCGGGGGGGGGGGGGTGGGGCTAAAATAAAATAATTGAAATTATCATGAAAATGTTATAGAGATTCATTGAACCTATCATAAACGGTTCTTACAATTATATGCAAAAAAATCGCAATGGCTGCAATTAAAGTTAATTTTATTAAATAGCTTCTTCCCCTATATGGTCCTAACTTCTGGAGTTTGTATTTCTCTTTTTTTTTTTCAACTTTTAATGCATTTTAACTATTTTAACTGAATTTTTTGGCGGCGCATTAAGCTTGTTATTCATGTCATTCAGTTTTATCAAAAGAAAAAACAAATCTCTTAAATTTCGTCCTTTGATGTCTATCGTGCTAGTTGACAGCTTGTTTTTTTCTACTCCTGCTCCTCCCCCCCCCCCCTTTCCAAATTATTTCTTTTTAAATCGTATGCTCAAGTCAACTTAGTGGTCATTTACATACAGCCTGTTCTCAAGATTAATACCACAGTACCCTGATATTTAGATAGTTTTCGCACAATACATGTTAGATGTAATGATGTAATGTCCTTAAACATTCTGCGCGTCATATATATCATATCCTGTTTATCTCATACGCAACTTTTTTATATTTCACCGGTCATTTCCTTAATTGAATATGTCTACAATTTCCTGTCAACTCCATAGCTTTACAATAAGCTAAAAGTGTTTCTCTTTGCTGTCGATGGGGTTGGTTTTTTGTGTGGCCGAAACGTCCGCTCTTTGTGTTGTCTTTTCAGGCTTTCCTCTATCCCGTGTATAATTCTTTTTGGTTCAGCCTGAACGCAGTCCTCCCGTATTTCTGTAATAGCCCCAACTGTTCATTGTACTGCAACAGATGTAACAATCGAATGATTTACTAGCTTACGTTGCATTATATTTAATGTAATAAGGAAACTTCGACTGTATTCCTCAATGACCAGGGACCTATTTATTCAGCTGTCTTTTATCGGCACGGCTCGCTCTGTTGACTTAATGACCTGGCTATTTGCCGCCACCAACTGACCGCACGGGTTCAAGTGGACTTTGTATGCGTGTCGTGAACTGGCCTCAGGTCAACCAGCTGTGCCAGGGCCATGGGAATCATTATTTTGGGTCCATCCCGAAAAACAAGAACCACCATGGTCTTAAAAATAATTTTCTCTAACGTTAATAACCCACCTCCCCCCCCCCCACACAACTTTTTTTTTTCTCCATTAATTTATCCAGGCTTGTGGGATGGAAACTGTTTTAAGCTAACATCTTCCTGGTAATGTGGTCGTGATCTATACCTCACAGATATGCGGGTGTGAGCAATTAGCGTATGTCATATTATGTAAGAGGCTACTTCCTGGGCACTCCACGTGCTACATACAATGGCCCACGCCAGATGAAAGTTAAGTTCCTTTTTTAAAAACTAATTTGAGGATACAAATAAACATGATATTTAATATGCACTGAGTTGAAGCAGTAACTAATATAAAGTAATTATGTTTCACTTAACTCGTCACAGTTAGGTAGGTAGCAACAAATGGAGAAATAAGAAATGGATATTTTCAATAAACACACGTTTGAAACAACAACAAAACACCCCCCCCCCCCCAAAAAAAAAAGAGGGAATTTAAAAATATTTGTGTTATTTAAAATTGCAGTAGGATGCAAATTGCGCGGCGATGTAAACTGTTTTAAGAGGATCAAGACTCACTTCTCTCATTTACCCGGTGTCCGCATATGGTTCGCTTTTGCCTTATCAGTTGAATGTCGTCAGGTTCAAATAGCGGAAACATTTGTTTAAAGCGATGTTGTCTTTTCCAAGATCTCTCACGGCATAACAGCAGCCATGAACACATCCACCACCTTGTGCTAGCATGTCAACCACTGACCGTCGGAGGTGAACATGTCAGGCAAGGTTTGGCCATGCATGCCGCCACCGTCATCAAAGATGAGAACATAAATAAATCCACGATAAGGGGTGACGGCGTCATGTGTCTTTATAAGCAGATATTGCTAGATATGTGCTGATATCATCTTATTTCCCATCAGCAATGATACTGTTGATTTCTATTTTGATGGATGTGTAACACGAAACATCGTTTCCATTGAAGGATCATGTAGTGGCGTCTAAAGAAGGTGTAGTGGCGGCTAAAGAAGGTGTAGTGGCGTCTAATGAATTGTAGTGGCGTCTAATGAATTGTAGTGGCGTCTAATGAAGGTGTAGTGGCGTCTAAAGAAGGTGTAGTGGCGCCTAAAGAAGGTGTAGTGGCGTCTAAAGAAGGTGTAGTGGTGTCTAAAAAGGTGTAGTTTTAAATATTATCAATAATGATGCACACAACGGAGCCAGTGGACTACAGACTAAAATGACGTCATCAAAACTTTTCACCTCGATATCCAACTGCTGCTACTCACTATCAATTGTTTGACTGCACTATTTTACCGGAATATGGTTTTAGTGATACGCTTAGAGTTTTGACTATTGGATCTATTTCAAAATACGATTTCTAAGCTATATAGGTTTCAATCCATTTCTTAGTTTTTGCTAACTGGAACACACTCGCCTCTAGGCTGACCTATGCGTCACCCAATCCTTTTAATTCCTGAGATGAATGAAGAGCATTCCTTGAACCTGTTGTATTGTGTGTCAAGAGCACAAGTTGCTAAGCCTTTCTCCTTTCCCTGTCTCTAACTTTCCATTCATCTTCATCCATATAAACACGATACGGGCCAATCAGTTCCATTTAATGTAGTCAAAAGTTATGCATATACCAACAAAAAAAGTGACCAAACGTTTTTTGGAATAACCCTAATCTAATGCCGTCCTATGACGCCATAACAAAAATGGTCAGCGTTAAGCATGGCAAGTCTTGCTCCCTTCCATGTGTTGGCACGTTTCAATAAAACATAGCCTTGACATTGAGCGCGTCAACTGTGGAGGAAATTCTGCCTGGTTTTTCTGGTCATTCTAAGGCCATGAGAAAGTAGCTATTGTGGGAGGAGGGGGAGGGGGGTTGAAGCTGGGATATGCCAGATCGATGGGCGGCATTGATAAGGAGGTGGTATAGTGCGAGAGAGTTAGGCATTCATAAGGAGGTGGTATAGTGCGAGAGAGTTAGGCATTGATAAGGAGGTGGTATAGTGCGAGAGAGTTAGGCATTCATAAGGAGGTGGTATAGTGCGAGAGAGTGAGGCATTCATAAGGAGGTGGTATAGTGCGAGAGAGTGAGGCATTCATAAGGAGGTGGTATAGTGTGAGAGAGTGAGGCACGGATAATTCAGATAAGGAGGGATATAGTGTGAGAGAGTGAGGCATTGATAAGGAGGTGATATAGTGCGATAGAGTGGGGGATTGATAAGGACGTGGTAGAATGCGAGAGAGGGAGGCATTGATAACTCAGATAAGGAGGTGGTATCGTGTGAGAGAGTGAGGCATTCATAAGGAGGTGGTATAATGCGAGAGAGTGAGTTGTTCAACGAGAGATGGAGAGGAATAAAGAAGAGAAAGAAGAGAGCATGCTGGTTAGGTTGTAGAAATATTATTGGTGAGATGAACGACAGATGTGAGCGCACTGACAAACTCGGTACTTGTAAACTCCAGAAAGGTCATGACACGTTCTAGGAGGAAGGGAAGGTATGGGCCTAAGGTGTCTAAAACATTCTCTCCTGTAACTAAGATGTCTCCAGCGGTCGCATCCTGTTCATTACAATGGCTTGAATCAAGTGTAACGAATCTGAATTCACAAATGCGGAGCCGGAAGTCGAATTAGGGTGTGTTATCCCGAGTGTAAACGAGCTGGATATACCGAAGACAAACAGAATATCTAGGCCTATATTTTAAAAGAAGATAGCCTGGCAAAATTAGCAACAAACTTGTTTCATTCAAAGTTTCGAAATCAGATCTTAGGGATATATCCCGTTGAAGAATGCTCTGTTACATGATGTGCTTTTGGTGAACGTACATGTAGCTAGCATATTATAACATAATTAATATCCGTATTTTTTAACATCTCTAAAAAAAAAAAAGACTGATTATTAAAGGCTAATTCGTTAAGTAGTTATTTCAGTTTAGATAAATTAGCCAGGGGGAACTTTCTACATGGGCTTCGACCAACAAATAGATTTACAGAAAACCGGATGGCGCACTATAATACAAAGACTTTATAATAATACCACTTTTTTTTCTTCTCCATTTTAGCTTTTTATCTGGATCCTTGTCTTTTGCACCTTTGGTGCCACCCTAAGAATCCAAATTAGTGACCCCATCCCTCTAGGCTCCCAACCGCATATTTTAGCCACGCTCCTGAACTCTATTGATATTCTAATGTCCCGCCCGCTTTTACACCGCAGATTTATTACGCCAACTACGTAAAGTAAAAGAAAGGCAAATGTTACCCACCAAACGCACATGCGATAGTAAAAAAAAAAAAAAAAAAAAAGGAAAATGTTACCCACAAAACGCAAAAGCGAAAGAAAAAAAAAAAAAAAAAAAAAAAGGTTCTTATTTAGTAAAGTTATCGGGAATTTTATTTGGTTAAATCAATGACACCTGCACGTGAGAAAACTGAGTTTTGGGGGCGGGCATGTGATGAACATTTGATAGAATATGTTGTTATCGGCAACGGGTCTATGTGCCAAGTTTCAGCTCGATAGGATGACGGGAAGTGGGTCAGTGAGCCGTCCGAAGATTTTGTCTTAAACTCAGAAACACACGTAAAAAAGCGAAGTTAATAAAAGGGTTTAAAAAGGGTAATTAAATATATTATTATTCTAGTGTATAGTGTACTTTTGGACAGTGACATTTTTGCGCTTGCAATTCGTGAGGCTTATATGAATCTAAGTATACCCCGTTTGGAGAGTATACAAAAAGAGCATTACAACCGAATTTGCCTTAACTGGACTAACTAGCAAGTAGTTTTGTACCTTATTAATTCGTGACACACTAAACCGGGGGTCCTCAAATTATGGTCCGCGGGACGAATCCGGTCCGCCAGAGGTCCCTCACCCGGCCCGTTAGTCACCCTACAGGTATCCGGGTGGCAGTGAAAAATATGGAACCAGAGAACTTTGAGATTGACAATCTCATTTACCAAAAGCAGTCTCACGTTGAAATACTGAGCTTATTTAAAAAAAAATTCATTTCAAATATTGTATTTTTGTATACTGTATTGTTTAAACTTATTTTAGCCCCCCCCCCCCCACCACAAACACACATGATAGAAATCCCTTCATATTTATATTCAAAGTGCTTGGGGGGCATTGAACCGACCCCGTGATTAAAACTTTGATTACCAAAAGCATTCTCACGTTAAAATACTGAGCTTTTTTAAAAAAAAATTCATTTCAAATATTGTATTTTTGTATACTGTTTTTTTTAAACTTTTTTTAGCCCCCCCCCCCCCACCACAAACACACATGATAGAAATCCCTTCATATTTATATTCAAAGTGCTTGGGGGGCATTGAACCGACCCCGTGATTAAAACTTTGAGGACCTCTGCACTAAACCAATAAATCAAAATTATTTGACACATTGTACACATTATCGACTGAGGTGATGAGTGGGGTCACGTCCATGTAAACTGTCATTTTAAGATTATAGATTAAATTTAATTAAATTGATTATGTTGTAGGTGCTATCTTGCCCTACCCTACACATATGTTGTGGGTAAAAACGCCCCGCTCTTCCCATTGTCCCCCCCCCCACCTTCTCTTTTACATCCATTCTTATCCTTTACATAAAAATCTTGCAACACGCAGGGAAAATTAGCGATGCTTCAAAGATCCGTGTTGATATTAGGGCATGTTATAAACTTGCTGTAGAAAACCACTGTTAACGATTCCAATATCGATGTCATAATACATGTGAATCTTGCATCCATCCAACATGTCATCTACTCACCACACGTGCTCATGACTCTCTTTCTCCCACTTGCTAAAACTGACCCATGGGCATGCTCCTATAAAACGAGACAATCTCCATTGACAAGCACATGACTGAAGTGGTCAAACTGTGACTAATGCGGGTGGAAGAGTTGTGACCGTTCCTTGTTTGTGTTAAGTTGGTGTGAAATAACTCAACGACCCCTTGGCTTTCCATTTTTAGGATGCTGAGATTGCACCTCATCATCCAGATGCGCGTTCAAAACAATGTACATATTTTATTTATTATTAAAAGAGATAGGTTGATCGCGTTCCAAATCTTAAATACTATTTCTTCAATGTTTTAATAGTTAAGAGCTAATGAGTTGAACCTCATCTGTAAACCCTTCTGACACGTCCCTGGTGATTAGACGTCACCGTACGTTTATTTGTGCGCTGTCAGCCAAGGTAAAATGTGTGTACGAGATTAGTAGCTGGGGGGGGGGGATGTTTGACATATTTTGTTTATTGGCTGGTTACGAATGTGCAGTTATTGAATGTTCACTGGGTTGTAACTGGCGAAAACATCTGTGCTGTGTTTCATACGAAGAGACGCGATTCTTAAGCCCCCAAATAAATCAATCAATCATTATAGACGTTCAATTCCATCACATGGCTCCTTGAATTATTCCTGTGACCCTTTCACCTCACTCCCGATATGCTAATTTACGTATGTTTGTTTTACTTCTCAGTATCATTTTTTACATGCCACCTCCGTCCAGCAGTCCCTGGCAGTATTTAAAAACTATAATAACAAATTGTATCTAGTACTGTTGAGTTTACCATACTATGATCATATTTTATCATGTAGAGTGTAGATGAGAAACCTCGTGTATTGTAGAAAATCATTGGAGGGAACGCTTGTCAGCTAGGAGATGTCTCTATTCTCTTCTCTTTTGTGTATAGTCCCCTCCCCCACCCACCCAACTAAACCCAGCTCGCACATGTCCTCACATCCCTCCCTCTTGTTTCGCTCTTGTGATGAAATGAGGGGATATCGATTGGGCTGAAACTTAAGGTCAAGGACGGAGCATCAACTGTCTTTTTTTTTTTTTCTGTGCGGTGTGTGGGATGGGCGAGGTTTGGCGAGGTTCAGTTTGAGAGTTGTATTCCTGTTGAATGAATAGGGCCTTTTCCACATCTTGGCCATCACCTTAACTTTGGCTTATTAATGTGACTAGTCCAACTATGCTATAAACACAAGCTAAGTTATTGGTGGTAATGAGCAAGACGATAATTAACATTTTAGCAGCAACTCAGTCATTCTGCTGGAAGAACATGTATCTAGTTGTATGCTTACTTTATACATATTTTATGGAACCGTTACCATTAACGATCGAAGCGTTCGCTTCGGTAAATGTTATGTAGAATGCACGGATGAAAAGAGGATTTTTTCCTGTACTCAAAACACTTTGTACTCAACTACTTCTTTTCTTGTCAAATGCGGCATTAGTTTCTCCAATATCTTCGTGAAACTTCCTCTAACCGCTTTAAGCTAGAATCACTTCGTTTCAAGCTATAATTAACTAAACTAATGAAATTAACATACATGTAATTTTAAAAAAAATCAAAAAATGAGCTCGAAAAAAAATAGGCAAGTTATGACCACTTAGTCGGGATTCATAATTTAGTTTTTATGAAGCACTTATTAGGATATACTTTTGTTAAAATCATGACCTATGACAGATCTAATTTAAGGATCATTTTAGACTCTGTTGCTCTGTTTATCAGCTGGAAACATTGTGAACACAACAGAATAGCAGTTCTCATCATTAGATCTCGCTGCTGAGTCGTATTAACTTTGTGCGATCACTAACAACCACTCGTGTGACGTGTGAGTTTGTGTTAGCCAAACCTGAACTGCTGATGACATCACATCGACAAACACTTGACCCTTTCAACGGTGTTCACACCGGGGCTTGTAGCTTTTTTTTTCGCCCAACCCTAGCGAGTGCTCATCAACATAGAGTGTGTTTGGGAATCTCAGAGTACTTGAGCTAAGGCTCGCCTTACACTGGGTGATTCACGTTTCAGTGCTCCCTTGGGTTGTCATGATTTTCTGCACCTTTATCGTCAACAACCTCAAAGTAATACTGAAGTAATGTGGGGATTCTTCAAACACTTTATTTAACAAAATGGGCCGTGTCTGATGATTCAAGTTTGATTGAAAGGCAAGATTACTCGGCTCTAGTTTGTTCAGCAGTACAGTTCTGACTTTAGCCTCATTCTATATGGAAATAAATATGCAAATCTTGAAGTTAGCACCGTCAAATAAAATAAATTAACCGAATTGTAACTCACCATCACAATGGTTGTCTCCTATATTATGTTCGATGTCAATCTTCCTGCAGACGTGTATTGGGTTGAATGTAGAACATATAATTTATTTAAAATACATTATTTTAACATTACTTTAAAATCAATGATAATTGGCCTCATTTGTTTTAAGACAGTTTTGACCGCCATAAGATCATTCCCCCCCCCCCCCGCCCCCGCCGCCGCCCCCCCCA
>CAXITT010000084.1:590804-676616 GCA_964033795.1 Lymnaea stagnalis
CCCCCCCCCCCCCGCGCCGAGATTTTGTTTGTTTGAGACACGTGAAGTCGTTTAATGATTGTCCCCTTACAACTACCTTAATTATTACCCACATTGGGAAACGATTTTGAATGGAATTTATTAATGTGAAAAAATGGAAGTCAATAATGTTCCATAGTATATTTTAGTATTACCATGTGTATACCATACGGTATTTAAATGGTGATGTAATACTTGAAACCACTCAGCATATTTTACCCAAAGCAGAAGATAAACAGATGATGGGAAAGTAGTTAACATAGCTAGCGGAGGTTGACCCTCTGTTGGTAGATGTCTCCATGGCATTTACACTAGTTTCACAGACCAATGTCACACATATGAACAACTGTTCTCTTAATAAAGATCCTCCCTACCGTTCCTAATCTTCGTTTGTGTCTTATGACCATGATGGAATGACACAACTCAGCAGACCGTTGGTGATTTGGCTTTCTTTCGTTGACTTAAAAAACAGTTGGAGTTCGTTTATCAAGCACTTGTGTCGACCCCAAGGCATATCATTTCCTCACACTAACATGTTTGACTGGTTATGTCGCTATATCACCGCCGTGTCTCAACTCAACTGTTCAACCTACTTACATCAATCTCCAGTACTCACAACGACACGCGCCGTGGACAAAATAACCTACGCCCCTGACCCGCGCCCAAGTCTGTGTTCTTAATCCCCATAACAATGGTAACTTGAGGGAATTGCTCACCGTTCCGAAACTCCGCCCAGCAGTTAACCTTCAGCATTCGAGTTAGCCTGAAGGGATTTTAAGAGGAAAAATGTCTGGAAGAGAGGGAAAAAACCCCATCAAAGTATTGGAGGCATAGAGTGAACGAAAGTTGGGAGCTGCATAGATTGAAAGGTTATTTTATAGAACATGAACACAGAAACGTGGTTACAGTAAGAAGCTTTTTTTTTTTTTTTTAAATCTATATATCACCACCAGTGTTGTGTGTGTGCACGAACATGGGAACTAGGAGGTATACTATCATGATATGTTGTATCATGATATACGTCTTCATTTCAGGCAATGTCACTTAAGTTAAAATTTTATATTTGTTTTTTTTTTATCCTTGGTCTAACCTTGAGTTTGTCATTGACATTATAAGGCAAAAAAGTTAACAGATATACTTGTGATTTGCATATTAAACCAGTAAAAACTGGTAAAGTTGTTCAAATGTGTATTATTGAAAGGTACCGAAGTGGAACACGTTTCTCATGACTGTCCGCCGTTCCATGACAGAAGACCTTTTTTAAAAAAAAAGTCCTTACCTTTGTGTATGTGGAAGCCCTGACCGAAAGTCAACATAATTGTTCAATGACAATGTTTTGGTTTCGATTTTTTTTACAGGACTCATCAACCAAGTTCTAAAAATATGATACAAGTTATTACAAGCTATATTTACATTGTATTTATGCTTTTTTTTAAAATGTAAAAAAAAAAAAAAAATTAAATTAAAAAAATAATTAATAGATTCAAAAAAAGAAGTAGAAGATAAATAATTCACTAAACTAATATTTAATAATTTATATTTATTTATATATATATATAAGACTATATTTTATATGCTTTTTTTTAAAATGTAAAAAAAAAAAAAAATTAAATTAAAAAAATAATTAATAGATTCAAAAAAAGAAGTAGAAGATAAATAATTCCCTGAACTAATATTTAATAATTTATATTTATTTATATATATATATAAGACTATATTTTTTAAAGAATTTGTAGGAGTGAAATATTAAAATATCCATCTACTGGCAAAATGACTCAATAAAATAACTCCAGGAAAGGTCGCCCTCTGCCGGGTTGCATGCCGCCTCCTTGAATACAGCTGTATCAGATTGTGTCAGTGGGAGAGAGATAGAAAGTTACAAAGGTGTCTTGGGGGAGCATAGCTTTCTATTCTATTCGACGATTAATGAATGTTGCCGCGAACCCCGCACAGATTGGCTGCACTATAACAACAAACCCTTGTTAATATCAGATGCACGCCCACGTGGAGAGAAACAGTCGGGCGGCCTGTTACCCCTTGGTTGGTCTATCTACCGACCCCCACCCATCCCACTTGTTATCCGTAAACCCATTCACGTGTTTGGCGCCAGCATCTGCAGATGTAATCCCTGTAGGTAGTGGCAGTATCATTCCAATGTGCACACAGACCCGGCCCCGTGAGAAGAATGCGCCCAGCGGTGGTCTCGCCATTGATAACAAGGCAGACGACAGTGAAATTCTAGTAGGGTGTCACTTGGTAGCTTCGACACAAAGGTCGCTGGCACGAGACTGATAAATCGTTCGCTTCGAGAGTTTAAATTACGGGTCTCAAGAGTTGTCTTTAATGACTGGTTTTTCTTAACAGTATACATTTTATTTGTTTGAAACCTCACCCCCAAAAACATTACTAATTCCATTGGACTCTTAACCAATTCCAAAACAGGGTTATCTTTTTTTTTTCTTTGCTAGAAAGATACCAATTGGGTCGTTGATTTGGATGGTAGAGGCTACGAAATGTATCGGAGAAAGTACAATACTTAAGAGATTTATTTTTAGTAGCCCCGGCCTCTAGTTGCCAGTATGTCTGTGGGGAGCGTGATCAAAATAGTTAATAAAATTTGTATAGATCTTTGTGTACCAAATTGTATTGCATAGGGCTAAGAGGATATAGTATGGTGCAAGTTTGAGAGATGTTAAAGAAATGTGGGGCACACATTTATAGGGATTTGGGGGAAATGTAGCTGTTGAGTTGATAGAGGATTAGTGAATGAGGTTAGGGTTGAGAGGTTACGGTCTGCCTGGTGGATAGGGAATAGACGTTATAGGTTAGGGTCATCTGTTGCAATATTTTTGGTTTATTCGAAAACGCTTCATTGTTGAGGAAAACTCAAATGTTGATTCTACTTTTGGAGTCGTTCTTGTGCATAGAAATTAATATGAGAGTTTTGTGTCTTGATGGATGTTCTTACAGTCACAGCTGCTGGTGTGATTCTCACATTATTAACTCTGAATGTCCCTAAGACTTAGGCTTGAAGATTTAGCCCGGCATGTAAAGTTTTTTTTTCCTACCTAAGTTGAACAATTAGTATGTATATATAAATATAGCTATTTATGTACTGTATATATGTGAATATAAGAGTGTGTTCTCTTAAACATGAGAGGGTAAGCTCAGAGCAGTGTGGATTAAAAGTTGCGCCTGAGGCGAAACCTGACAATAGTGCCCCTCAATATATAAAAAAATTCAGACAGGGACCCCCTTTGCCCCCTTCTCCACATGACCCTGGGAGAGTTATTATTAGACTGCGTTTAGAGCCCAGAGTGGTCGGGATGCTACTACCTATTTCGGCTTCTTTATTACTTTATTGAGAGTATAAACTCAAAGGATTACAGAATAACATATATCTACTTTATACTGGTAAATGTGTATGTGAAGACGGGCAGTAATTTGTTATAGTTATTTTGTTAAGAGATATAAATAATAAAGCAGTTTGAATATATTTCAGAAATTATTTTATTATTCTTGAATGGGCTAGTTTGTGTTTGTTGTGAAATACTACTAGTAGTAGTACACCTGTTGATTGAACAAATTAATTTCTATCACCATATCGTTTTTTACGCCAGGATGTGGGTGGCAGCAAGCAGAATGGAGCAGATTACTACATTGAGAAAATGTTCACCATTAATTCAGCTGTTAACTCTGTGAGTACACATCTGCCATACAATGTTAAGTTAAATTGGTTTTAGTAAGTTGTCTCCGCCTCACATGGAGGTCCAGATAAAGATTTAGTCAAGATTAATATGATTGCATCTGATATCTCCAGTTTATTGTGTTTCAGAGCCCAGCTGGCCTTAATGAAGAAGATCTTCAGTCTTCTATTAATCTTGTGGAAAACCTCAAGACAGCTCTCCGCACTCAAACGTTGAGGTATAATTTGTTGAAATAGTTGCTGTGTAAATTTTATCTGTTAGGCTCTATTGTTCATTTTACACCAACATCCCTTTAAGTCAGATTTCAGAGTAATAAAATGCTATTGCTTCCACAACCTTTAACATAAGATGTAAACCAACTATGCTTTAGCTATGCTTTATTCACATAAATCATATTCTTGCTTTTTTAAATCCTAATTTATTTAAAATGTTTTAGCTAATTGAATGTGTATTATAAATATTTGCTATTCATTTAGTCATTGTAAAAATGCTCTTCTTTCACCCAGCTTTGTGGTGTCATTTATTGAAAAGGATGGACTCCAGTGCCTTTTAGACTTTTTGTCCAAGATGGACTACGAAACATCTGAAGGCCCTTTACATACAGCAGTCATTGGATGTATCAAGGCCCTAATGAATAATTCGGTAATTCACTATTATATCAAAACTAGATAATGTAACAAAAGAAAATGTATACTTCACTTTAAATAAAACTTATATGAAGTCATCTAATCCATATTAAAGCTTTGATTTTATTTATGGCTAAGTAGTATGACAATGAACAGAAATACAGCATGTGTTATAATGTTACTTTCATGAGATTTGATGTGCTCTTTCTTTTTCCAGCAAGGGAGAGCTCATGTCCTAGCCCACCCTGACTGTATCAACACTATAGCCCAGAGTTTGGCTGTGGAGAACGTCAAGACAAAGATTGCTGTGCTGGAGATTCTGGGTGCCATTTGCCTAGTACCAGGAGGACATCGTAAAGTCTTGAATGCCATGTTGCATTTTCAGAAATATGCAGGAGAGCGCACTCGTTTTCAGGTACCAGTATTCTGCAGTTACAATTAGAACAAGTTTGTTGAAAGTTTATTGGTTTTTTTTCTGTGGTCTGCCTTGGTATTTAGTCTTTTTGATTTATCAAAATCATTATATACTTAATGTTGTAGAAAGTATTGCTTCTTATCTGTTATAAGTTTTGGTCTCTGAATTAAATTTTAGAACTTACTGATGGTGTCAGGCAGAGTAATAAATTGTTTTGTATTCTTCTTCTACTTACAGTATTGAACTCTTTAATCTCTAACATAATGAAGTTTTTGTATTAACTCATTTATTTTTAATTACATATTTTCTGAAAAGCTCTCAAAATCACGAGTTTGGAAATTTATTTGTAAATTTTTCTTTCATTATCCCTGTGATTTTCAGCTACTTATTTATGACCTGGACAGAAGCACAGGCAAGTACAGAGAAGAGGTGGCCTTAAAAACTGCTGTTATGTCATTTATCAATGCTGCTCTCAAGTATGGTGCTGGACAGGTGAGAGCCATCACAAAATGTTTGTAATTTTTTAGAATAATGCAAAGTTGTTAAAACCTAAAACATGTTAATTCTTGAAGTGCACATGAATGAACTAAATTCCATTAGTGTCTTATAAATGAACTCATTTTACTGCAGGATCATCTAGAGTTTCGTCTTCACCTCCGTTATGAATTCCTTATGTTGGGTATCATCCCAGTCATCAAGAAAATGAGAGCTCATGGAAATACAACCTTAGACAGGTACAAATCACCAATGTCTTCTTTTTTAATTATTTGATTTTTTATATAGCTCTAAATTTATACTCTGCAATATATTTCTGTTTAATTTGATGGAGGAAAAATTATTATATGTTGATAGGATGTACAAAAAAAATTGTTTTTTTAAATTTTAGTAAGTATTTAAAATTTTATTCCATTATATTTTCTTTTCTATTGCAAAAGTCAAACTAGAACAAGGGGAAGTGGCATTGTTTTCTTATTTTCAAGTGACAAAAATTGTATGCCTAATTCAAAGAAAGCAATTGGCAAATCCATTTTGATTTTCTTCTCATTAACAACTTCAGAATAATATTATGAATTGCCTCTTTAGAAGCTTACATGTGTCAACGCTAAGGATGTTATTTACACAATTTTTTTGTATCTATATTTTAAAATGTTTTATAAGAGCTTATCATTAGATGCTAGTTGATAAAATGAAATGTGAGCATTTCCATTTTTTAAAAATAACATATTGGAATTATCTGCTGTTGTTATCGATTGATTTGCTAACTTTTAAAATTTCAGGCATTTAGATTTTTTTGAAATGATTCGCAATGAAGATGAGAAAGAGTTTGCTAAGAGATTTGATGGTGTAAGCACTCTTTTTATATTATAAGTCAAATTTAGTGACTTGATGGAACTCAGTTCCATTATGACCAGAATATAATTGTTCATCATAAGAATTTTAAATTCTCCTATATTCCCTTGTATAATTTTGCCGATATTTAATATTGTATAATGTTGCACTTATTTAGCCTAAATTTATTTTTGTATAATGATGCAGTTATTTATTCCAAAGATTCATCTTGTTGTTCTAGGTTCACATTGACTCAAAAAGTGCCACATCAATGTTTGATGTATTAAGGAAAAAACTTCACCTGTCAACAGCCTACCCAAACCTGTTGTCTATTCTACATCACTTGCTTCTAATCCCGTGTAAGTTGTTCTCTAACATTAATCTATATGAAACCTCTTCATGAAAATGTATATTTCTTTTTGTTACAGTAAAGATTATAACACAATACAAAAAGGAGAAGTTTTTAATTCTAATGAATACAGAGTGAGCCCTTATGTGTCTTAAGAAATTTTATTTAATATAACTATTTTAAATTCAAGACCTGCTTCTTGGTTGGTGGGGAAACTGACAGATTGCATGGGGGAAGAAAATGTCCTTTTCTTGGGTGTATTTTAAAGTTTACTGTGATAAATAGGTGAAATTCATCTGTGGTGCCAATTACACAAATGTTCTTGGTGCCAAATAAATGCTTATGTTATGTACTTGTCCATTGATATGAGTCGGGCAATCTATAGAGATGGGTTTCTTTGATTGATGTTAATTTCAGATGGTAAGAATGATGTGTTACAAGTTTGGCCACTGGTGGATAAAATAGTCCAACAAATTGTTCTGCAATTAAAGAAAGGAGAAGATCCAGATGGTGCCCCACTGGAAGAAATAAATGTTAAACAGCTGATTAGACAGTAAGTTGATGGATTGAATCATTATTGTGTTTGGATATGTAACATAATAACTTTTGGTTCTGAATTGAATTTTACAACTTACTGATGTAAATTGTTTTTTTATAATTCTCCCATTTACAGTATCAAACTGTTCAATCTCTAACCTTAGATCAACAATAACTAGCTGGGATCCTTTTTTTAACAGTTTCTAAACTCAATATCTATACAGATTGTTTAAATGATTTGTTTAATCCATCAGACTGGCCAGTGAAACAGATATCAAAAGCTTTCAGACCAAACTGAGAGATTTAGAAAAAGCCAATGATGAACAAGCAGCCAAACTGGCCAAAAAAGAGAGAGAATGTGAAGTTAGAATGGAAGAAAAGGTACTCATTCATATGACAAGTCTTATTTATGAATTGTCACATAAATAGTTACCAAACTTATATGGCCAGAGTACAAAAATGTTCGTATTGGATAAACTGAAATAAAAATGGAGAAGAAATAGTATTAATTTCAGTTAATGTTTGAAAGTTGTAATGGAAAGATATCTGACACATGATGGTATTCCTCAAATTGAATTTTCACATTGTTTGATCTGTTCTGTCCCTAGGATGAACTGGTGGCCACAATGAATATGATGAAGTCCAAGCTGGAGAAAGAGGTATCAGCTCATGCTGAGACAAGGCAGCAGCTACAAGATCTCTTGTCGCGGGTAGAAGAGATAAGGTCACAGGTCAGTACACATGTTTATGCAAATCATTGGAAATTGACATCTAATGCTGATGATTATTCATTGAAAATGAAGATTACATAATTATTTTTTCATTTCCCATGTAAAATCGTAAAAGGCAATAGAAAATGAAAAACTTGAAAAATATAATTATTTTTATCAAAACAATGGATGACTGATTCATTATAAAAATCACCACAATGCCTAGAATTAAACTTTGAATAGAAATGGCTTAATGTCAGCTCTTGCTTATATTTAAAAACATTCACGTCCTGTCACACATTTTGTTATCAGCTTGACACAGAAAGAGGAGAGAAACAGAAACTTCAACATTTAGTTCAGAGTGGAAGTCTCCCTGATGATGCCAAGATGGGCCTGACCACAGCAGCATCCTCAATTATTTCCAGTTTAGAGGCTAAAAATAAACTTTTCCCATCATTCTCTCCTCCTCCACCTCCCCCTCCTGGCCTGCCAGCCCCACCCCCTCCACCTCCTGCGCCTGGTGCACCGACAGCTTCTCATTTTGGTATGTTGGCACTGGAATATTTTAATTTTAATTAGGAAGTGTTTTAACTTATGTAATGAGAATTCAGTCCCTTGAAGCTCTGAGGTGATCTGCGTTAAAGACTTCTATTTTTTGCTAAATTTTAGTTGTTAGTTATATTATTACATTTGGCAAGAAACATTGGAACACAATGTTAAATAATAAAGGTATTTTCCTTCACAGAACATTGGTATTGTATTTATTTTGTTTTTTCACATTTATTAGTTTTTAAGAAATAAAATCATGAGAGAGAAACTGGTACATTTCTTAAATGAGCAATTTCATGTGTTAAAATGTTATTGCTAATTATAAATAACCTTTGCATTGTCAGGCATGAATGGTTGTGTTAACTCAAGTCTGGCAGCAAAGTTTAAGGGTAACCCCAAACCCAATGTTCCAATGAAATCTTTCAACTGGACTAAAGTACCAGAGGTAAGTTATGAAGGTTTTAACCAGTTGAACAATCTAAGATGTAAGAAATATTGCATAGTGTTCTCCTTTTTAAAGCTCCAACTTCTTTTTAAAATCACTGCTGCTCAGATTCACTAAACCAGCTGATTGTATTGTATAAAATTACTTCCAAAAGTGAATGAAAAGTGAATTTATATAGCTAAATCATTGTCTGTTGTTATTCAAACATTTTATTGAGAAATAAATGGCCCCACAGTCATAACTTTGATGTTATATCGTACATAAAAGTTAAGAGAAAATATTGTTAACTTAACCTATGAGTGATCATCCTTCAGTTTATTATTATCACAATTGCAACATCAGAAACACTAACTGCAGAGAAGGACTTATGACATAATGAATAGCACAATAGATGGAAATAATTTATCTCTATTAAAACTCTATTGTTTTAATAATCTATCAGAGATTATTAAGCAAAAAAAAAAAAAGACACAAATTAGCAAAATAAAGGCATAAAGAACCATACATTTAATTTCTATTTATTTGCAGAATCAAATTTCAGGAACTGTGTGGAATGATATAAATCATTCAAAGGTATGTAAATATTTACTTTACCAAAAGGGACCAATGGGGGAAAAAAGTCAATAGATATTGTAGCTTGATGTAATAAACAGAAATAAAATAATTAAAACGTCTCTAACAAATGATTTTTAAATGACTGAGTTAAAAAAAAAAATATGTATAATTATTTGTTGTTTCTCGGTTTGTATTGCTGCTGAAGAAGGCATCTAGCTGAAATGTCCATTTAATTGTCTTGACTATCTTTTCAAGCCTAAACATATCTTGTTCCATCATTTATTTAATATTCTTACAATTTATTCTCCAGTCTGAAGATATTAATTAGTTAAATTTACTGTCTTTGCCTTATCTCAAAAATGATTCAATAGAAATGTGCTCTGGTATAGAGGCTATATATATATTTTTGTCATCCTCTGCAGGTATACAGTTGCTTAGATTTAGAGGATTTTCAAAGAACATTTTCAGCATATCAAAAACCTGTTACAGAAGAAGGAGAGGATGATACCAAAAGCACCAAATCAAAAACACAGGTCCTGACAGTGATTGATGGTAGAAGAAGCCAGAACTGTACCATTCTGCTGTCCAAACTCAAACTGACCAATGAAGAGCTGTCCAGAGCTATTATGAATGTTGATGAAGGAGAGGACTTACCTAAAGACATGGTGGAGCAGGTCAGCAAACACAGTGTACATGTAGTAGAAATGGTTTTTGTGAGTTAAAAACAGTTCTGATAAAGATGCCATTTTATTCATTTAAAGCATAATAGCAACCATTTAAAACAAAAAAACCTTTACAGAAAATTTACAATACCTCTAAATAATGAAAAAATTAATTAAAGAACTTTTACACTAAATTTTATACATTTTTTATAAATGTAACAGTTTTATTCAATTTATATTTAATCAATCACTTGTTATGCTGACCAAGCAATTTGTACAATTGTAACAAATAATATCTTAAACCAAAGCTTTCTCTAGTCAATTTCTTTTAAACTACTTTATTAGTGTTATATTTCTCTTGTAAATAAATGGCTAATAAAAAATGTAAGAAACTTAAATTTGATCTCAACTTGCAGTTGCTCAAGTTTGTTCCAACAGCTGAAGAAGTTCAACTACTCTCTGAGTATGCTCATGAGATTGAGAATATGGCTAGGGCCGACAGGTTTTTATTTGAGATGAGCAAGTAAGTTTCGCTATGAGAGTTATTTACTCTACTCTTCTTCCCATCCAAAATCCATTAAGGACTCTATTCCCTTTTCTCAAATAATTCGTCTTTGTTGACTTTGCCAGTCTGAGGATGACTTTTAGGACAAGGCACTTGAGATGATTGACTATTTCAAATGTAGGTCCTGCTCAGAGACAATACTTTTATCAGCCCTTCAACAGGTTAAAAATACCACTCATGGTGATGCCTTCAGGTCTCATCCGAGTGACAATGGGGACAGGGACAAACTCATTCTCACATATCATCCCCAAAATCTCATAGCCAAACACGTTTTCTTAAAAAACTATGCCATTCTCCTGGCCGACCCTGACACAACATTTTCTCAGCCTCGCCTCTCATTATGTTTAGAAGTGATAAGAATCAATGATATTTTTTGTTTGTAGCAACATACATGCTACATCCTCCCACTTTGGGACCAAGCCACGTGTGTCGAGGGTATGAGAATCACTGTTGTTATGTGTAGAGCGTTGTTGTCATGTTTGATAGGGAAAAGATGTTCGTTAGAGATTTTATGTGCAGCCGTATCGTTTGTGTGAGAGTGTTGTGACGTAATTGTGTAGTGGAAAGTGACGCGTTAGTTTTCGTGTGGTTAGAGAAGAGTGATGGCGGATGTGCTACATTGACTGTTGTGAAGTGAATACTGTTAAGTGTTGTGCTGAGAGAATTGATGGGGAATATA
Source organism: Lymnaea stagnalis (assembly GCA_964033795.1). Classification (NCBI taxonomy): domain Eukaryota; kingdom Metazoa; phylum Mollusca; class Gastropoda; family Lymnaeidae; genus Lymnaea; species Lymnaea stagnalis. The sequence continues at coordinate 601,951 of CAXITT010000084.1, forward strand.
CTGGCAGAAGTGTTTGGATTGGTAAATTGATTAATATTTGGTTGGAGTGATTTATTATCAAATTCTGAAATTATACATCAAGTCTTGTTCATCGAGTAGTGATAAATAAACTTTCGTTTACAACAAACCGGTTGCTGTTTGTTGCATTGGTGACTGTTTGTGTATGATGTACTGCTGAACGGAATGCTGTGAAAGACTTGGCCATACAGAAGAATCGCTTCGCGACAACGTGGACGCAGCCATTTCAAAACTTGCCCTTCTATCATCCAGACTCATTACCTTTCCTAACAGTAGTTTTCAGATAAGGGGTGGTTTCCTTTCACTATCCACAATGTTATCTATACCATTGTTTGTACCCACTCATATGGCATATCTGGGCGAGACTAGATGGTGCCTCTCGGAAGAACACCTTCAAAATATTGCACAAGAAAAAGTGTATTATCTCAGAACACTTCAGTAGAATCGATCACATGGTCACAAACCATTTTACATTACTGCCATTGTTTCTTGCACCTACATGGTAGCCAGAGTGAACTTAGAGAACTAACTGATACAAAACTATGGGACCTTGACACCACATTGCATGAATGTCATGTTCTCCTTTACTTGCTCAATCTTTTCTGCACCCACTCCTTGTTACAATCACTGTGGTCTTACTTTTCCTCTCTTCCGTCCTATATTGCCTATAATTAACTCCCTTCTACTAACCTGATTGCAGTCTCTATATTCTCCCCCTTATTATCATTTGGTATGAGAAAGTTAGGTATTGAGATGAGCAAGTAAATTTTAGCTTGTATAGGGATGAGCAAGTCATTTTTAATAATATGGTTAGGTACAGAGGTGAGCAAGCATAAGAAAAGATAAAGGACAGGGGGGAAATGATATCATCAATGGTATTTTTGGGGAGATTACTCTGACACTTTTGTAATATTTCTTGCCCTAATCAGATAACATTGCGCTCTTATTTTAAAAAGTTTTAAAGAGACTTTGAACAATATGGGGCTTAAACATGACTAAGCTATGACATTAACTATCAAGGCAACCTCTGAAATTATAGACATAAAAATTTATTTTTTTCCAGAATCCTTCATTATGAAGAACGGCTCAAAGCACTTTATTTCAAGAAAAAATTTCAAGAGAGAAAAGTGGATTGCAAGCAGAAAATTGATGGTACCTTTATTTATTTGTTAACTTTAGTCAAAATAGAAAAAAATCTCAGACCTTTTGATCTCATCCTGCCAAGTCCACAACATCATCATATTGTGACCGCCGGATGCCAGTATATCTGTGGAACTAACAATTTAAATGTAATCATAGATGGTGTTTGTTTTTAAATATTAGGAAGTTGATGAAATTAATTCAAGCAACATGTCTTTCTGTTTCAGCTGTATTTGAGGCCAGTAGAGAAGTCTTTAGAAGTAGAAGGTTGAAAAAACTTTTGGAGTTGGTTTTGGCTATGGGAAATTTCATGAACAAAGGTCAAAGAGGCTCAGCCCTGGGGTTCAAGATTTCAAGTTTGGGAAAAATGATAGACACAAAGGCAAGCACTAATAAGAACATGACGCTCCTTCATTATTTGGTAGAGCTAGCTGAGAAGAAGGTAAGGGACATTTTAGCTTTCATCTTTTCTTGTATAAACATCTTTTCTAGCATAACATATGCCTTCTTTCTAAAAGTTTTATTTTATTTGCTTTCTAAGATAAACTTAAATACCAAATCTTAAAATACTTGCTAAAGGTGGGTCTATCATCAACATTTTTTTCCCAAATGCTTCATTTAGATCATAAATGTATTATAAAGGAATATAATTTTCTCTACTCTCTGCTCCTGGCACATGATATACCCATAAGCATTTTTTTGTCATTTAAAAGAATTTACCATTGCTAGTAGTAATTTTTTTTGTCCACTGATTTTTAGTTCCCAGATTTGACCAAAGTTGAAGAGGAGATCCCACATGTACATGATGCTGCTAAAGTCAAGTCAGTTGTTTGTTTTTAAACACTTTCTTTAATGTTCTGTTTTTAGGCAAGTTATTAACATTGACTTTGTGTGGCTATTTTATTATTTAAAACTTACTTAAAAGAAATAAATTTACATTTAAGGCTGTGGCTGTGTCATTCTTTTGTTGTTGCTTTTAGTTTCTAACAAGCTGTTTCTTCTTTCTCCAACAGCTTCACGGACTTAGACAAGGAAATTACAAATTTACGCAAGGGTTTACAAAGTATAGAAAAGGTATCAAATCTTTTCATTTAAGGGGGCGTCCATTAATTACGTCAACAATTTTTAAGCAATTTTTTACCCCCTCCCTCCTTGTCGACAATAATTATGTCAACATGTCTATACTCCACTCTTTTAAAAAAATGAATTATAATATAAATAAAAATATAAATACATTTTTCTTTGTGCTGATCTATTTTAATAACACAAAATTGTAGGAAAAACATTTTATTGTATCTTTAGCTTGTTAATACACAAGTTAAAATTTTATATAACTAAAAATTAATTATATACCTATTTTAATTTACACTCATTAAATTTGTTAAAATAATGTAATAACCAGTCCCTTTTTAACATAAAATTTTAATAGAGAAAACATGATTTTTGGTGTCAACTAATCTAAACCCCCCCTCCCCCTTGTCAACAATTGTCAAACATTTCCACCCCTATCCCCCATTTTGTTGACATAATTAATGGATGACCCCTAAAGGAAATTTGATGTTTACAATTTTACTCATAATCATACCCAGAGGTTATTTCAGTAGTAAAAAAAAAATGTTATTTGTTTTGTTTTTAAAAAAATTAATTTCTTGAAAATTTTCTTACTGACTTTGAGATTGTTCTATCTCAGGAGGTGGAGTTCTTTGAAAAGAAACTAAGCATTAGTAGTCAGGATAAATTTGTCACGGTCATGAAAGACTTTTGCACTGTGGCTGCATATAATTTCTCTTCTGTTGAAGACTCTTGTAATGAAATGAAACAAAAGGTGAGCAATTCTCTATTCCTAAATGTATGATTTACTTTGTACCACTTTTCATATAAACTAATTATTATTAGTTAATTTAATTAATCTAAATCAGGGGTCTCAAACTCGCGGCCCGCGACGATTTTACGGCCCGCTACCTGACAGCAACGTTCAGTGTTAATGTGGCCCGCGCGTTGTCCACATTCTCATATCTATAATGTGACCCTCCGCGACAATTTCAGTCGAATCTCACCGGCTAGTGTAAGTCTGATTTTTTGTTTGTTTATATAAATATCTATAGGTTTTGACGTTGATTATAATGGTAAAAACTGTTTTAAAATCGGACTAAAATGTTTTATTTGATAGCATTTTATGAGACAAACATGGCCAAAGTGAGTTTTTGAGAAAAGACGCTTTGAATATTGTATATACATGTATCAAAAGTTTAAAAAGACAGTGGATAATACACAACCATAACTGTGTAAATAGTAGCAATCAAACACAGTATCAAACAATCCCTTTTAAAATTGCCGCCTATGTGTACCAGTTACGAGTGACGGATGTTCCGAGCCTGTCAGCTTTGTCTCGTGAAACATGATTTGGGAGTGTTATCAAGTGGAGGGAAAATATATTTCATCAAGCAGTGGAAATAAATATTTATGTCACCCGACCCCTGGCATGTCTTTATCAAATCCTGCTGTGAAGAGAAAGGTTGGCCAATATCACAGACAAGTTCAGGAGAAGTGAGAGACGGATTATTGCTTTGTTGAGCACAGGGGCATTCCGATGTGCCTTATATGCACCGAGAAAGTTGTGGTGCACAAAGAGTACAACATCAGACGTCGTTATTTAACCACACATGCTGAGGAGTATGCAAAATACCAAGGAGATGAGGGAGAGGCCCAGGTTGCTAAACTTAAAACATGTCTACTGAGGCAGCATAATTTTTTCAAGAAAACTAAAAAAGAAATTGATGCAGTTGAAGCTAGTTACTTGGTGAGTGAGATGATTGCTAAGGCAGGAGAGTTATTCAAAGAAGGCGAGTTCAACAAAAATTGCATTTTACAAGCTGCAAGTTAAGTCTGAGCTGTCAGGTGACTTTTACTATCAACTTTGCGAGAAGAGTAAACATTTCAGTAGCTCTTGAGAGCTTAGATGTTACTGACTCTGCACAGCTCGCAATATATGTCTGTGGTGTTGATGATAATTTTGAAGTGATAAAGGAGTAGCTCAAATTGATTCCAATGCATGGGCAGAGCACTGCTCAAGAGATATTCCACCAGCTGTGTGATGCCATTGTGGATGCTGGTTTACCATGGAAATTTTTTTGCAGGAATAACAACCGACGAAGCGCCATCAATGACAGGGAAAATAAATGGACTCGTGGCACATGTTCAAAGAAAACTGGAAGAGGAGGGTGTGGAAGACGCCATTGCACTACACTGCATTATCAATCAGCAGGCCCTTTGCAGCAAATGCCTGAAGTTTGACAATGTGATGTCTGACATTGTAAAATGCATCAACCATATCAGATATAGGGACTTTAAGCACCGGCAGTTCCACGCCTTTTTAGAGGAAATAGAGTCAGCATAGGAGGATGTTATCTACTACACCGAGGTACGTTGGCTTAGTAGGGGAAATGCCTTGAAAAGGTTTTTTGAGTTGAGAGCAGAAATCAAAGCTTTCATGGAGAAGGAGTGGGTGGTTGTTCCTGTACTAAATGATCTCAAATGGCTTATGGACTTGGATTTTCTTTGTTGACATTACACAGGAGCTGAATGTACTCAACAAGAAGTTACAAGGCCAGGGGCAGCATGTCAGTGTTGGCTATGAGAATGTCAAGGCATTCTGCACAAACTTGTGTTATGGAATGCCCAGCTTTCTGAGAGAAACCTCTTCCATTTTCCAACATGCAAAGTACTCATGGACTCGTGGACCATTCAGTAGTAAGTATACTACAGGAAAAACTACAGGAAGAATTTGTTCACAGTTTTACAGACTTCAAAACACACAGAGCCACTTTTCACATTTTTGCTGACCCTTTCTCCTTCAATGTGGAATATGCCCCCCACCCCCTTTTTTTTGGGCTTCAAATGGAGCTGATTGAACTTCAGTGCAATCCTGATCTCAAGGCTAAGTTCAGGGAGGTGAATAGAAAAACAAACAAGCTTGGACAATTTATGTGAGAATTGCCCTCCACCTTCCCTGACATATCCAGGTTGTTCAAGCAGATCATGTGCCCTTTTGGGTGTACCTATCTGTGTTAAAAGCTCTTTTCCACTATTAACGTTAAAAGGTCAAAGTTCAGGGTGAAACTTACTGATGAGCATCTTCAAGCTATACTAAGGGTCTCAGTTGCTTTCTCATTCAAGCCATTTAAGTTGCTGAGCTGTGTAAGAGGAAGTGTTGCCATGTCTCTGGCAAAAAGTAAAAGAAGAAAGAAAGTGAACCCTTAATGTTTTAGTTGTTATTAATAAAGTTTGAGCAGGTTGCACCAGCTATACTTCAATTTTTAATCACTTTTGTGTGTGGATTACTTAATGCGGCCCAGTTTCACTCAGACTCTACCTCCTGTGGCCCCCGGCTCATTTGAGTTTGAGACCCCTGATCTAGATACAATGTTAAAAACTTTATTATAGATTGTTTCATTTCTAAATTGCTAAATTTTTCTTTCATTTGTTTTATTCAGTATGAAACAATCCTCAAAGCATTTTGTGAAGATCCTAAACAAATCCAACCAGAGGATTTCTTTGGTTGTATAGATACATTTGTTACTGGGATGGTGGATGCTCGACATGAAAATGAGAAATTTAAGAAGCAGAAAGAAGAGGAAGAGAAAAGAAGACAACTTGAGGAACAGGTAAACATAGAGACGCTTTCATTCCCAGCATTTTATAGGATAGATTGTTGTTATTTATTTAATATGAATTCTTATTTATTATGAATGTTAATTAAATGAAATTAATATATTATTATGTCACTTTAAAAATTCTGTTTCTCTCAAATGTGATATTTTTTTTCAGCTGAAGAAAGAGAGAGAAAAACGCATTATGCTTAGAAGAGGGAGCAATCTAACTGATAAGAAAGGAACAGCAACTGTGGAAAATGGAGACAAAGGTAAGTAACATAGCAGTAATGTCAGCACAAATTAAAAGTAAAATTTTAACTTGGGCTCAGTTCACAGACATAAAATTATTGACTTTACAGGGGATTTTCATAGATTTCATCACAAAGCTGTCTGAAAACAAAATGTGCTCATTTAATAATTAATATTTTATTTTAAAATGTAGCAAAATTTACAAAAAGAAAACTGTTAAGACAAAATTGAGTGAAACTTTTGGCATACCTTGTTTCAATCATCTTAATAACAAACTAATTCAAAGATGTATTTTATTCATTTGATTTTTCTATGTTCTAAAAAATCTCCTTTCATTTTTACTTCATTTATAGTAATTTTAATTGCCTTTATGGCAATCCAAAAGAAAATAACAAATGAAGTTTTCTTCTAAATGCATCATCAAACCATTAAAACTTTAATGCCTTGGCTTTAGAATGGCTCCATCATAAATATTCTCTTTATAAAACAACATCTGTTTAAAGCAGTTGTTCTCAACCATCCTAATGCTGGGACCCTTTAATACAGTTCCTCATATTGTGACCTCAACCATAAAATTATTTTCATTGCTACTTCATAAATGTGTGTTTTCCAATGGTCTTAGGCGACCCCTGTGTAAGGGTCATTTGATACCCAAAGGGGTCACGACCCTCAGGTTGAGAACCACTGGTCTAAAGGAAATATTTGTCATTATTTTACTTGAACAAAATGTTTGTCGTTTAGAAATGTAAAAATCTCTTTTTGTTGCACTTGTAGGAGAATTTGATGACTTAATCTCAGCATTGAGGACAGGAGATGTATTTGGTGAGGATATGGCCAAGCTGGCAAAAAGAAACAGGAAACGGGTTAACAATGCAGCTGATTTTGCAAGAGAGCGTCAAGGAAGTGTGTCCAATTCTTAATTTAGTAGAAAGTTACCTTTGATCACATTGATCTATCTCTTTTATAAACAAGCTACAGACTTATTTTTCAAGCATGCACACTGGAAAATTTCAATGCAACTGTTGGTGAATTCATCATTATGTCCTACAAGAGTAATAGATGATACTGGCTATAAAAATCAAATGGTTTGCTTAGTTATTACAAGTTATCATATAGAAATTTTCAAGTGTGTTGATATTAAATTTACTTGAAATAGAATACAAAAAAAACCTTCTCTCTCTCTATTTCTGTCTCTCTCTCTCACTCTTACTTTCTCCTTTTTTTCTATTCTATTGTTGAATTTACTTTTGAAAAATGTACAGCTAATAACTTACTGTCATAATGTGACTGGTATGTTTAACTGACATACATTAAAAACAATGATGTTTTAAGCATATGAGGTTTATTGTACTTAAATTATGTACTACTTATTGAAGTCAAGAACCAGGATTTGTATGCATTCCAAGGCAAAAGAAGCAGAAATGAAAATGAAGCCCTTTTTTTTTCTTCATCCCTGAACTTTTATCGAACATGTTTCATTTGTAAATTGGAAGGTAGACTAATCAAAATGACTTAAAAATCTAACCGTTGGATTCTAGAACTTATAAAAGCAACCTGATTAATGAGACAAAGAAGACCATTTTAAACGAGGAAAAATAGTTATATTCTCATGTGGATTTATTCTTCTTCTTTCTGACAAGTTAAGTGCACCTTAAAAATTAATGTAAGAATTTTTTCAGCCACTTTCAGGCTGGTGCATTAATTGTTATATAAGTTACCTTGTTTAAACAGTCACTTAATTTGAATAATTTTAACACAGCTACATCAGGATCAATTTATTTCAAGTGATTGATGCACTAACAGAAACTTTGTAGAAGCCATTTTTACGCTTAATGTGCAATATTTCACCACATTTATCAGAGCATTACTGTTCACTTTGTTCAGACATTTATTTTAATGTCTTGCAAAAAATATCAAATAAACTGTTGACCATTTTCATACAAAATGAAAAACAAATGAAGATAGTGTACACCATTAATTTAATTTAAAGACATCCTTTGCTGAATTTGTCTAGAGTGATCTTATGTCAGCTTCCATTTTCAAACTTTACATTTTCCAGTTACTATTTATGATGTTTAGGTAATGTAAGTTATTAAATAATACCATAGAAGAAATATAACTCTTTATTTCATAAAAATACTAATTAGGATTCTATTGATCTGGATTTATTTGCAGTACAATTGACTTTAAAGATATACTGCAAAAATCATTTTTAAATTAATTATTAATTTAGTCTGAAATTAATACGAGTGTGTCAATCCAATTATTTCTAGATATTCATTTTAAAACTAGATTAAATATTAAGCTGATAATAATATGTTAATAAAAAAATTATTATTATAAATATTTTTTTTATGAAGCAGCCCTCTATCATTGGACACAATATTGTGTTCTGTTCTACAGTTTTAAATGTAAGAAATGAAATGTCATTAGCACTCTCCAAAATGGAATGTCCCATGGTTTAATATATATATTTCCTCTCTGATCTCACCACTGATGTGTGTGGTACTCACAGAGATATGAGGGTCTGAACTAAGACAATCAGTGTGTTAACTGAATGAGAATATGCTTGGTTATGTTTCAAAGGCCACTCTTGTATATATATATGAATTGATGTGGGTATCATGAATTCATTATATTTAAACTTGTAAAGATATGCACCTTCTCTGTTGGAGCTTGTTAGATTACTCATTTATCAAGTCCTTGCATACATCATATTTAGGCCAGCACTACATTTTTTAAATATGCTCTGAGATCCTACTTTAATGGTTGCATGGCTCTACTGCTATTCTGTTCTAATCCTATTCAATAAACTACAAATTTTACCATAACAAAGACAAGACATACACAAACTAAGCACATGCATGCACTACACATCAAAACATACAAATGATGTGAATCAATTTGCCCCATATTCTATCCTCAACAACAGTACTGTAATCATAATAATACATCTTACAGTAGCTTTTTAACAGTAGAAAAATTACTTTGTCAAATCTTAACCTTTGGATCTTACTGTAATAATAAAACAACTTCCAGTACCGGGGGGTTTTTTTTTTTTTTTTTTTTTAATATGTAGAGAGTAACTTCCAGCAAATTTTTGTATTTGCTAGAAATATGGTATATGTTTCTGTTTTTTACATGAAAGTAAGTATTTGTATCACCTTTGTTGGGATCATCTTTAAATATAATTTATTAAATAATTTATACCTTTTAATGAGTAATAAATACAACTGATTATCTTTGATCTGATCACAATTTTTTGTTGTACTTTTCAAATTTTTCCTGGAATTACAGCTGGTACTCTAACAAGCTCCAACACTTTCCATACTGGTTGTGAACTTTTTGGCTCATAAGATGAGGCTGTGAACTTGTACATTTTAGCTGTTATCTTGGATCAGCTCTGTCTTGGCCATGTCGCTTTGCTTTGCCCCCATGTTTTGCCATTCTTTATTTATCAACAATATTAGAAAGTTGTTGCCAGTAACTGCACATTTTTTATTCTTATATAATGTTGTACAGAGATTTATCATTCGATTTTTTTGTGCCAAAGTAACCATTATTAGTCATTTTTATTTTATTTTATTATTTATTTAAACTTTTTTCAAATATTTTGACACTTCATATCCCCCCCACATCACCACCAATATTGAATGTATAGAGCAGTGTTTTCCAACATGGGCTTTACGTACTTCAGAGGGGTACTAATTTGACGATTATGTGGTGTCTCTGGGGGGAAATTATCTAGATTTGTAAGTGTGGGGGGGGGGGGGGNNGGGGGGGGGAAGAACATTAAATCTGCTCAGGTAAGGACAAAAGAGGTTGGAAAACACTGATCTAGGGAATGTTTGCCTCATTATAAGGAAATATTTCCATCATTAGAATACATTTTGTAAACCTGCATATCAAAAAAAAATTATTTAACTAAATATTTTTCTGTTTAAATTTTAAAAATGAAAAGTCTTTAATATTTCATAATTAAACTGACATTTGATTATGATAATTAAACTAACTGTAAAGACAAAATGTATGAAAACAATTCTTTAGTATTCAGCCAATTCTAAATAATAAGTACTAAAGTGGGCCCAGGTCTGTCTGTGCTATTAAAATTCAATATGGTTGAGAGGAAATATCATTGTACCTTAAGAAGGAAAACTAAAACTTAATTAAAAATTCACTTACAGAAAGCTAAAAATTCATAGTTAAGTTAAAACAAACATTAAAAGTGGATTTTAAGAAGATTCCAAATTATTTCAAGTTATGTAAATCAAAGTTTGAGTTTTTGTGAATTGACTTGGCTATTATACACTAGAACATCAATTATCCAAACTATTTGGGTATGAGGGAGGTTCGGATAACTTTTTTCGGATAATCCAAAACTCCCATGGAATGGTTGTGTTGAAGGAGTTAATAGAAAACATTTTCTTACCTTGTACACATATATGGTGCCTGGTGTATCTGGGTCAGCTGAATGATGTCAAAAACTGTGGAGGACTAGAATTCTTTTTTAGCAAAAAGAAGTCAATTCCAAAAATTGATGACTGGGGCTTAGAATAAAATCCAATGTCACTTTGTCTTTCCAGGCTTGTATTCTGCAATATGTATTCATTAACAACTTTGCAGATTGCATTATCCTAGTCTGGTGTGGATTGTGTGACCGGGTTGGAAAAAGACAAGCAGTTCAGAAAAATGGACATCTTGTAATTACAAATACAGCACAGCAAATTTTCACTAATTAATATTCTTTTAGGATCTTTCTTCAATCCAACAACTATTTTATACACCTGAATTTCGTTATCTATTTAATCCATATAAAGATATTTGTTAAATATATCCACTTCCACCAAAATGTTCAATATGTTTCTATAATTTATCAAACTAAAACTCAATGACTGAATTCAATCGACAATTGTTTTTTAGTGTTAATAATGTGCCACTTAGTTGAGACTTTCATTTTAGTATTTACTTATGATCCACATAATAATTATGTTGCAGATTATTTTTATTTTCTGTTTATTATAACAACACTTTCATACATGTTTATTTGTGCACTGTATTCTTCTTTTATAAAGAAGTTTTTTTTACATATTTATAGAGTGAATGATTGGAGAAGTAGTTCACATGTGTATATGGTAAATGATTGGAGGAGTAATTGACATGCATATCAGGTTTATGATTAGAGGAATATATAACTTGTGTATAGTGGAAGTGATTGGACAATGGGAGGTAACATCTGTAAGACTTGCTATAATATGGAGAAGAGAAGAAATTTACCTGCTAAAGCCTCTGAGGGATGTGGGAGGGAGTGCGGGAAGACCCCAAAAAAATTCAGATTTATTTGCATTTTATTAGCATTTTTTGTGTGAGGTGGGTAGGGTTGTAAAAAAACATTTTGAAATTGAGATGGGAGGCAGGAAATGTTCTGAAATTAAAATTGGTGCCATGCTTCAAAAAGATGAAGAACCCTTGCTTAAAAAAAAAAATTTCTCTAAGAAGTAACAAAAATATGGAGTCGGTCAATGAATTTTGTACTAATTCTTAGCTTGTTTAAATACACAAGCAACCCTTGAATCAGATCCATTCATTGTCCTGGAATCCACACCAAACTATTGTTAATGCTATTCTCATTATTCGATTTGACCCCTTCTTTTGATGTTTGCTTTGCTGCTATGCAATAGAAATTTTTCTGAAAGTAGTCGAATGAAGATTCACAGCATGAGATTATCATGTACATTTGTTGCAATGTATCTTAAGTTTCGCTTCTTGTACAAAGCTGCTTCTGCCTTGTGACGTGGGTGACATATGTTTAGAGTTGATGTTCGTGAGTAGTAATGTTTAGTTGTAGCTATATCTCCCTAGTCATTGAGTTGAAAGGTCATGTAGGTGTGCTCCAATTAATTAAATTCATCTGTGCAAGTTTCCTAATCTTTTTTGTTTATGGCTTCAACAGGAAACCATTTACAATCAAATTAAGGCTTAGCTAACTTTGTTTCATGATGTTGATCGGCAAGCTCTTTGTTAAGAATGGTTGCTTTATTTCATTAACAATGAAATAGATTAGACAGTTGTTTTTTTTTATATAGTTTAAAGACATAAAAGGGCAAACCAATGCTCATTTCATGTCAGTTAAATAGACTTAATCTTCTTTTTTTTTAAATTTCCAAGAGGACTTAGAGTTATAGTCCAGTCCAGAAGTGTGATAAGGTTACCTGTGTCTTATTGTAGATTTGAAATGTATATCTGTTAATAAAGACCTGTGTCAGGTCATCTGATTCAAGGTTAGACATTTTTCCAGGTCAGATAATCAAATACCAGTGAGTTCTTCATTGCTGACTTAAATTTCACCAATCTTAACACACAACTCAATATGTTTAAATACAGAACAGATATATTACAGTTAACATTGAATTTGCTTTAGTATTTATTTGTCTTAATTTAATGAATTCAGCACCTGATGAACTAAAAGATAACATTGTTTAGCACTTTTTGTCTGTCCAATTATTGAAAAAAGTTTTTGTAATGATGTGTGTCATTGATGTAGTGTACCTACTTAATTTATTCCCAGTTTTTGTAATTTTGTGTACTGAGTTAAACCAAATCAAAAAATAAATGTACAAATATGAACATGGAGTTGTTGATTAATTCCTGGATTAACAGTAAAGTTACGTGTTTGTGAAATAAAATAAAGCCCAAAAAATGTTTTGGAAACACAACTGATCCATAATCTGGAGAGGCAATGATTTACAAAATTCTCTTGAGCTTGCTGAATTTTTGGAGGGAGTTGGAATTTACAAGGGTGGAAGGGATGTTTGAAGATAATTTAACAGTAGATTTTTTACTATAACCATGTAAAATTATATTCATGATTTTAGTTGACCAAGCTATAAAACAATGGATGAGGAATGTTGTCAGTCTTTTTGTCAGGACGGGGCCTCCTGTTTTGTAGATGTCAACAGGGCTTGCATCTTGTCCTGGGGCTTTCTTTGAGGAGAGTTGCTCGATTGTCATCCCGACTTCCTCTCCATTCGCACCATTGTCTAGCTCTTAGTTGATCTCCACCTGTGGTAAACGGGCAATGGCATTATGGTTTGCAGCAGCCGGACAGTTAAGATGACTTGACAAAGGTGTTCGGCTTATCTTTCTAAAATCTTACTCTTGTCTGTCAGTAGCTGATTTACATCCATGTACAATGAATGTACTAACTGTGTTATGTCAATATTTGCGCCTCTCAACTCTTGAATTATATAGCCGCATTATTTTTTTTTAAAATGTAAAGCACATTATCACACCGGAAGTAGGGGCGGGAAACCCAAATGTATCAATCTTGTCTTGACTCACCTTCTTTTATTTAACAGCGTCGAGTTTATCATGGTCAAATTAGGTTCAAACTTAGCTGTAGTTTGTACTTTGAGTTTATTTTATATGTGAACCAATTTCAATAAGATGTGGTCGGTGCTAGGGGGACCACCGCTGCAGCAAGCTACTGAGCCTTTGTTGACTGTCACCAACATAGTGTGCGCAATATGTATCAGACATATGCCAAGTAGACACAGACAACCTAAGCTACGTAGGTGCAAACTGTGACTGTGTCTACTCAAACGTCGATACGCTAATTTGTCATATCTGAAAGAAAACATAGTCTGAGACTGTTTGAGAGGTAAAAGTATAGCCTGAGATTGTGAGAGGTGTGGTATTGTCGGCTATAGTCTGATAAAGTCTAAGATAAAGTATAGTCTGGGATTGTAAGAGATATAGTTTTGGATTGTCTGAGCGATAATGTAGTCTGTGATTGTCTGAAAGATAGTATAGTCTTGGATTGTCTGAGAGATAGTATAGTCTTGGATTTTCTGAGCGATAATGTAGTCTGGGATTGTCTGAAAGATAGTATAGTCTTGGAGTGTCTGAGAGATAGTATAGTTTGGGATTTTCTGAGCGATAATATAGTCTGGGATATAGTTGGGGATTTTCTAGGGTATAATTTAGTATGGGATTATCTGAGAGATAATGTATTTAGGGAATACAGCGGATCTCCTTTTAAATCTCTTCTTTTTATCCATGTTTCGGTTTTACTTTGTAAATATTTGATTAAATAAGAAATGTGCATCGAAAGTATTGGTAATTTCAGCTGGATTACTTGACCTGCCAGGAATTGATATTTACACACTAAATAATAAATTAATGCTGTCCAGTAATTTTATGTCCCTTCTTCGGTTAAGACATCATTTTTTTTTCACTTTAAAAACCAAACAGAAGTAGCCACGCCCCCAAAGATGATCGGTCTGAAATATTTTTTGTTCTAGTTCTAATAATTGATGGTTTCTTCCAATTTTCTGAGAAAGTATTACAGGGTAGTCATGGGGTTTACCTGTGATTATGTAACCAACCTGAGTCTTCTATGGTCAAATTTTGTGTTCGGAGCACTGACGTAAGAAGGGATATGTTGAGGGGGGGGGGGGCTTTCCGCCCCCGGTGACCTTTCTAACATTATATGGAGGGGCGGCATTCTAGGTCAACTGCAGAGTTTTTTCGCGAATGGGGCGGCAAAAATCTTAGCCCGCCCCGGGTGGCACCAATCCTTGCTGCGCCATTGGTAGGGAGGTGTATAATAAACATGTTAATATTATTTGGGTGTCTTTATTTGCCAATCTTAATATTATTTGTGGGTCTTTATCTACCATTGTTAATATTATTTGTGTGTCTTTATTGAACATTCTTAATATTATGTCTGTCTTTATTTACCTTTGTTAATATTATTTGTGTTTCTTTATTTACCATTCTTAATATTATTTGTGGGTCTTTATTTACCATTCTTAATATTATTTGTGGGTCTTTATTGAACATTGTTAATATTATATGTGGGTCTTTATTTACCATTGATAATATTATTTGTGTCTTTATTTACCACTGTTAATATTATATGTGGGTCTTTATTTACCATTGATAATATTATTTGTGTCTTTATTTACCATTGTTAATATTATATGTGGGTCTTTATTTACCATTGATAATATTATTTGTGTCTTTATTTACCACTGTTAATTTTCAAAATACCATTTACTTTAGTTTGTATCCCCCTGCTCACAGCAAACCTGAGAGTGTTGCAGAAGGTCAAGGTAAGGCCACCCCAGGCAACGCAAAGAGTGGGAATCATTGGAGCACCTTTAGTGCACGGTCAGGTAAATATTGGTCACATCGTGAAGTATCACATCGAATGTGATCAGTTCAAACAAGAGAGACAGCCCTTGTAGAATGGGATGAGTTCAAACAAGAAAGACAGCCCTTGTAGAATGTGATCAGTTCAGACAAGAGAGACACCCCTTGTAGAATGTGATCAGTTCAAACAAGAAAGACAGCCCTTGTAGAATGTGATCAGTTCAAACAAGAAAGACAGCCCATTGTAGAATGTGATCAGTTCAAACAAGAAAGACAGCCCTCCCTTGTCATTTTGTTGTTAGATGTGTTGCCATTAGGTAGGCCTACTATTAGTTATTGAAACACACAATGCTCGGTGCCTCTAATGGCAAAGCGTTAAGTCAATGACAAAATACATCACCATTTATTCTGAGCAGACGACACACGCAATCTGTTTGTATCTTCGGCCTCTTATTGGCGACACTGATTTTTTTGCGTGGTTATTTAACTAATGTATTTCCCTGAGGTGACCACACCGACAAGTGCTTCAGCTTAGTCAATTTCGATCCCCATCAAATAGAGTTGCAGTGTTACCATGCCACGATATCCGACGATATTCTGTGGGGATATACACTCTGAACCACTTGATTGCTTTTTTGCAAGTGTCAACTTATTTATATCATCTTATTAATGTCGTCTTATAAATACCCTTTATAAATGCCAACTTATTAATGTCATCTTATAATACATCCATAAAGGCCATCGTATACATGTCATAAAATTGATGTCATCTTCCAGCCTCTTGATGGAGCAGAAAACTCGCCCAACCTTTTGCGCATGGCTGGCATAACTGAAAGATTAGAAAGGAAAGGTGGGTCAGATGATAGTCTCAGCTGTTATCCTATTTTTAGTCTGCTCTCTAGTAACATCAATTATGCTAACTATAGGCCAGTCTCTTAAAGTTTCAATTATCCTTTCTATAGTCTGGCTATAGTCTCGGTTAGCCTATCTATCAAGAGGCTGGTCTCTCATATATTTTTCTCTATCATTCTACAACTCTGAATAGTTCTGGACATAGGAAATCTATTTAGATCTATTTTTTAAATGACAATCTAGACTGATCTTAAGAAGTCAGGACTACGTCAAGTTATAGTCAAGTCTTACGAGCTGTATTTCAAATCTTGGCAGCACACCACAGTCAAACAAATTTTTGATCATCATCCAAAGAAACACTAACGTGAACATATTTGCCACACCGCGTGAACATCTGCTCATGTTTTAACATATTGAAACTGAACAGTAACTTTATGTTCAGGTGCCAGGGTCCATGACTACGGTGACCTCCATTTTGACATTGTAGAAAATGATGGTGAGTTTGTAGAAGGATGCAAATTTGCCCGAACGGTCGGCAAGGCAAACTTACAGGTAAGTTATAGTGCAAGGCGAGGCCGAGTGTCTCTGAATACACGGAACTTGGGAGTTAATTACTTTGACAATTGTCGATGACTAGAATTTTCCGTCAACAATATCTGGATGACACAATTTGTCGTGCTTTTTATCAAATTGTTTGCATTTACAATATAAATTTTATCTTCTTTTAACACTCAACGCACTCTAAAAAAATATGAAACATTTTATATAAATTAAATAATGTTAAATTTTAAGAAAACAATCCTGTAACCAAAAGGGACACAGTTTTATAATTTTAAAAATAAAAACACAAACTTTCAGATCGCCGAGAGGATTCCTCTCATCATGAAAACTGGTCGCAAGGTCTTGTTACTGGGAGGTGACCACAGTGTGGCGCTGGGTTCGGTCACTGGTCACACACGGTTCCAAAAAGACATCGCTTTGATATGGGTGGACGCCCATCCGGACATCAACACCCCGCTGACCAGCCCGTCTGGACACCTGCACGGCATGCCCGTTGGGTTTCTGTGTAAAGAACTGCCCCACATTACGCCCCCCGTCCCAGGACTGGAGTGGTGCACGCCTTGGTGAGTTATCGGGACGTGTCCTGTTCGAGCTTTTAAAAATATATTTTTTGTTTAAACTGGCATGGGCCGGGGTATTCTTTAAATTACACAATGATGTGAATGCTGCTATTGCAAAACATTTTGCTATTTACTAGACTTATTGAAATAAACGATAGTTCCAGATTTAAATTGAGCTGTTAGTTCGAACCTTGATTGCCTAAAAGTAAATACTTTCTTTCTACCAGCAATTTCATGGAGTTTGTATGTAACGTTGTAGCATCATTTTGTTGTTGTCACACTTGACCCTCTCGCTCATATGATCGTGGTTGATCGCGTCTACTTCGTTTAGTGAACGGCGGGAGAAGGGCGGGTATGGGAGCTCAGATGAGAGCTTGAGGATTTTGTGAGTGTTGATCAGGAAGGGCTTATGGAGAAAAGATTTTCACAAATTAATACAAATAAAAATATGTAATTTTCTTCTAAATATAATTCGAATCCTTTGGCTTCATAAAGTGTTTTTCTACACGTTTGCACAGTCTTTCATTGCATAATGCATTTTAAGAAATTTTAAATTATTTCCTACTTTTAAGTGCGTTTAAACTTGTCTTTCATAGAGCGTCTTTTTTTTTAAAAAAGTTTTTTAATATTTTTTTTAGCATCTCTGCCAAAAATATCGCATACATTGGACTGCGGTCTATAGATCCCGAAGAAAAGTAAGTCAAGATGTAAGTATGTCGTGTATCTAACCTGCATTGAAGCAATTATGTAAGTCAAGATGTAAGTATGTCGTGTATCTAACCTGCATTGAAGCAATTATGTAAGTCAAGATGTAAGTATGTCGTGTATCTAGCCTGCATTGAAGCAATTATGACACCGAATGAAACTCATTTAAAACAAAACATTTATTCAATGGAAAATTCTGATGAGAGAATTTAAAATTGTTGAATTATACAATGGCCAGTAGCCACTTTTTTACATCGCTCTTGCTCTGTATTTGATGGTGATATTACCTTTAAAAGGTTTTAAACTGGTTACTCCACTATGTGCATACTTTTACGTTTCCTCCCCACTCCATTCTCTTTCTCTCTTTCTCCATGGGCCCCTTAACTAGTGGGGTGGTACAGATCCAGGAGCCATCAGTTGCCTTTTACCCCGCCGACAAGTGCTTTTCACCCATCTCGATCATGTGCTCTCCTTTCCAGCTTCTTCCAGGTGTATCACATGCTTTGTGTGTCGGCCTTTAGCTTGCGTCTCCATTTATCCCGTACTTTTGCCGTCGGCCTTTAGCTTGCGTCTCCATTTATCCCGTACTTTTGCCGTCGGCCTTTAGCTTGCGTCTCCATTTATCCCGTACTTTTGCCGTCGGCCTTTAGCTCGCGTCTCCATGTATAACATGCTTTGTGTGTCCGCCTTTAGCTCGCGTCTCCATGTATAACATGCTTTGTGTGTCCGCCTTTAGCTCGCGTCTCCATGTATAACATGCTTTGTGTGTCTGCCTTTAGCTCGCGTCTCCATGTATAACATGCTTTG
This sequence comes from Lymnaea stagnalis, assembly GCA_964033795.1. Taxonomy (NCBI): domain Eukaryota; kingdom Metazoa; phylum Mollusca; class Gastropoda; family Lymnaeidae; genus Lymnaea; species Lymnaea stagnalis. The sequence continues at coordinate 620,648 of CAXITT010000084.1, forward strand.
TGTGTCCGCCTTTAGCTAACGTCTCCATGTATATTATACTTTTTGTGTCAGCCTCTTGCATATGTACCATGCTTGCTTGTTTATTTCCATTTTTTAAATTCTTTGAGCTCCTGCAGTGACAGTTTCTGCCCGCTATAGCTCCGGGTAATAAAACTTTGCTCTAGTTATTCGAACTCCACCTTCAAGCTCCTCTCCAGAATCATGTTTTAAAAACTTTAATATGCGTTTATTTCTACTTACCCTTCAGACAATTCATTGACAACCTGAACATTTGCGCCTTCACCACAGAAGATGTCAGTATTATGGGCATGGACCTGGTCATGGAGAGAGCTCTAGCAACTGTGGACCCAGAGTAGGTCACTGTACTTAATCAGACATCACAATTTTAGAACCTACCGGTACAACAATTGTCTGTCTCTTCGATTTACTTCGTCTCACATCCTCTGTCTCTTCTATATCCTAATACCAATCCACTTTCTCAATCCAGCTCTCTCACTTTCCGTCCCTTCTCTTTCTCCCTCTCAAGCAGTATCAGTCCTGCTCTTATTATACTTTCTCTTTCTACCTCTCAAGCAGTATCAGTCCTGCTCTTATTATACTTTCTCTTTCTCCCTCTCAAGCAGTATCAGTCCTGCTCTTATTATACTTTCTCTTTCTCCCTCTCAAGCAGTATCAGTCCTGTTCTTGTTATACTTTCTCTTTCTCTCTCTCAAGCAGTACCAGTCCTGCTCTTATTATACCTTCTCTTTCTCCCTCTCAAGCAGTATCAGTCCTGCTCTTATTATACTCTCTCCCTCTCAAGCACTATCAGACCTGCTCTTATTATACTTTCTCTTTCTCTCTCTCAAGCAGTACCAGTCCTGCTCTTATTATACTTTCTCTTTCTCCCTCTCAAGCATTATCAGTCCTGCTCTTATTATACTCTCTCCCTCTCAAGCACTATCAGACCTGCTCTTATTATACTTTCTCTTTCTCCCTCTCAAGCAGTATCAGTCCTGCTCTTATTATACTTTCTCTTTCTCCCTCTCAAGCAGTATCAGTCCTGCTCTTATTATACTCTCTCCCTCTCAAGCACTATCAGACCTGCTCTTATTATACTTTCTCTTTCTCCCTCTCAAGCAGTATCAGTCCTGCTCTTATTATACTTTCTCTTTCTCCCTCTCAAGCAGTATCAGTCCTGCTCTTATTATACTTTCTCCCCCTCAAGCACTATCAGACCTGCTCTTGTTATACTTTCTCTTTCTCCATCTCAAGCTGTATCACACGTGCTCTTATTATACCTTATCTTTCCTCCTGCTCCCCTTGTGCTCCTAATTGGTCCCAGTTGACAAAGTAGTATATGGATCTCCATCCACGCCCACCCCACCCCTTTTTAAGATACGGGACAATCTCAGATAATTTCAACTTTTAAAAAAAAATGATTTCACCAGGGGCAAGTTACCCATTCACCTAAGTTTTGACGTGGATGCATTAGACCCTGAAATAATGCCAGCTACGGGAACGCCTGGTAAGCTTCATCACGTTTGCCAGTTTGGAAATAGAAAAATAAAAGCAGTGTGAGAATTAATTGATTGCGTTATATCATTATACCTGTGCGGTGATTACACTGGTAAAAAAATAGATTTTGCTCCTCAACGTAAATCATATGGGGCATAGGGCGTATGTATTTTAACGCGGCGATTCCAAATATGAAGTTAGAATTTTCTTAGCAAGTCTAGATTTTAATTTATGCGGGCATTCAAGAAATTTATATTAATATTTATTAATGGACGTTGTTGAATAGGGCGTCACGTGCCCTAAGCATATTACACGATAGCACCCTAAGTATATAATTATGCCTTCTCATTTCAAGATGAACCTAGCTTGAGCGGTTTTGACAACAACAACAACAACAACAAAACTACTTTTATAGACTAAATACAACAAACCTCAGCTAGCTTTAGTAGTTTTCGAATGCTCGAGAACTGCCCGGGCAGTTAGGCTCGGGCGGGCACCGGGGTACCCGCTAACAGCCCCACATATGACCAGTTTAACCATATCTACATTTGACCAGTCTCACCTCACCATGACTACATTTCGACAATTTCCTTACTTTTAATATTTAAAAATAAAACTCACTGACTGGTTATCTCGACGCAGGTTCCCACACTATCAAACTGACTGCAGGGCCGGCCTTTAGGGTGTGCGACCTGTGCCCTCACACAGGGTGCCGTGGCCAAAGGGGGGCCTGGAAAATATTGCAATTCCATAAGTTAATTATAGTGAAGTGTGAACCTCGGGTCCAGGGTCGAGAAACGATATTCTAACTTTTCGTACAAGACGCGTGCTAAGGGCGCCACCAACGATCTTCCAAAATACGAAACAGCATTGCATGTGAGCGCCATGGAAGAAAAATAGAAAGTGCAATAAAAAAAGGATATTCTGATACATGTTAACAAAAAATAATTTGATTGTTTATTGTTTGATTTTTTTAAAAAACAACAAACCTAGGTTAATAAGCTCATCGCCGAATACGGTAACTCGTTTTTCCATTAATGATTAAACTAAAAAGGACGCCAAAGCTAAGCTTGCAAAGGGCGCCAGCAACCCGTTGTGCCGCCCCTGCTGACTGGTGATTTCGACGCAGGTTCCCCCACTATCCAACTGACTGGTATCTCGACGCAGGTTCCACCCCATCAAACTGACTGGTATCTCGACGCAGGTTCCACCCCAATAAACTGACTGGTATCTCGACGCAGGTTCCGCCCCATCAAACTGACTGGTATCTCGACGCAGGTTCCACCCCATCAAACTGACTGGTATCTCGACGCAGGTTCCGCCCCATCAAACTGACTGGTATCTCGACACAGGTTCCGCCCCATCAAACTGACTGGTATCTCGACGCAGGTTCCGCTCCATCAAACTTAGTTACTTATTTTAAATTTCCAGGAATGTAAATCTCATGTGTTTGTTGCTTTCAGTTCCAAATGGTCTCAGCATAAATTCTGCATTAGCGTTATCCTCAATAATTTACAAGACAGGTTGGTTTAAAGTTAAAACTATAGATATCTTGTTGGATAAGATGTGGATTCCACTCATACTTACTATTCAATACATCAACAAAAGACATTACTTTTTGTGGGGCCGTCCATAAATTACGTTAAAAAAAAAATTGGTCAATTTGAACCATTCCCCTTCCTTACCCACACGTTGTCAACAAATGTTAAATAACGCTTAAGGACAGCGCCCCCCCCCCCCTCAAACTAGTATGTCACCCCGGCCCCCTCCTCACACACATTTGAACCATTCCCCTTCCTTACCCACACGTTGTCAACAAATGTTAAATAACGCTTAAGGCCAGCGCCCCCCCCCCCTCAAACTAGTATGTCACCCCGGCCCCCTCCTCACACACATTAAAAAAAATTAATGAATACGTCAATACCACGTCTATAAAGAATTAAAAGAGAATTATTTTCTACTTTTTAGTGCCCTTAAACTCGTCATTTTAAGAAAGTAATTTTCTTTCTTTCTAATTGCCATCCTTGTTTTGATATAATACTAATTGACATATGACTTGCACTTTTCAGTTAAAATTTAAAAAAAAATCACCTCCCATTATGCAGTGATGTCCAATACAATAACATTGAATATCTTATTTCATGTCATATGTCATCAACTCAGGGCGTCTTATCTTATGTCATCTCCTCAGGGCGTCTTATCTTATGTCATCTACTCAGGGCGTCTTATCTTATGTCATCTACTCAGGGCGTCTTATCTTATGTCATCTACTCAGGGCGTCTTATCTTATGTCATCTACTCAGGGCGTCTTATCTTATGTCATCTCCTCAGGGCGTCTTATCTTATGTCATCTACCCAGGGCGTCTTATCTTATGTCATCTCCTCAGGACGTCTGTCGGTTATGGATGTTGTCGAACTCAATCCAAAGATCGTCTCCACGTCTCAAGGTCTGTGGTCAGGAAAAGTAACTACGGAAATCATCATACGAGCTCTTTGTGGGAAGAGGGGATTTTACAAAAGACTCGAACCACAGCTTTTGCAAGAGGACATGAGCAGAGAGGACTGAAGTAGGACATGTACAGGACATGACCAGAGAGAACGTATGTTAAGACATTTACAAGACATGACAAGAGAGGACTCATGTTAGGACATATACAAGACATGACCAGAGAGGACTTGTTTCAGAATCTTTAAAGGACATGACCAGAGAGATCATGTTAGGACATGTAAATGTACAAGACATTATCAGAGAAGACTATATTATAACATGCATATAGAGGACTGATGTTATTGAACAGATGCTGACAATTTGTAGCACTTAATGCCCAACTTTGAATAAGTGAACGGAATGCATAGTAAATATCAAAGAGGGCCAACCCAAAAGCCTTCGCGGGCCACTTTGATAGCAAGTAAACCATTCGCGGGCCACTTTGATAGCAAGTAAACCATTCGCGGGTCACTTTGATAGCAAGTAAACCATTCGCGAGCCGCATGTCATTACACCATATAATAAAATAACCCCCTACTAAATGCTGTATAGAGTTGATGATCTATTGTTAGTGCACACTAGAAGGAAATGCTAAATACCAAAACGGAATAAAACTATTTTGACGTCATTTCATCTTTTCTCTCACGTATCTTTTCAAGTCGATATCTTTGTTAAACGAGTGAAAAGGGAATAATATTTTGGCCTCGGGGGTCAGGCCCGTTCTTAGGCATACACTGACTACGCATCCGCGTAGGGCCCCGAACGTGAGGGGGCCCCCTCGATCCCCCGGTTTTTTTTAAAACTGGCACTGCAGCCGTCTGTGTCACTCACGTTACCTTCCTCATTCTGAAATGTATCATTCTGAGTTGAATTCGGAGGCAGGGGAAGGGAAGCAGCAGGGGGGGGGGGGAGCTTTGGGGGTGGCAGACAGGAAATCGGCAGAATGGCGGGGCCGCACGGGGGGGGGGTGTTTTCTCCTCAGCTCGAGCGGGCTCCACCCCGGGCCCCCCCGCCCCCTTCCGGACCTTCCTCATTCTGAAATGTATCATTCTGAGTTGAATTCGGAGGCAGGGGAAGGGAAGCAGCAGGGGGGGGGGGAGCTTTGGGGGTGGCAGACAGGAAATCGGCAGAATGGCGGTGCCGCACTGGTGGGTGGTGTTTTCTCCTCAGCTCGAGCGAGCTCCACCCCTGGACCCCCCGCCCCCTTCCGGGGCTCCACACCTACGCTCCATGCTTAGGGCCCCCAAACTCCTAAGAACGGCTCTGCGGGCTGGGGGGAGGGCTTGATTGAGACGAAATAGACCAGAGTTAAAACCAAACAAAGCAGGGCAACCCGTATAGTAAATTTGTTGTGGACATTCAAGTTGGCCAACTAATGATATTATTAAGCTATGGTCAAATTTAGATACAGAACATCTAAAATGGTTGCTAACCTACAGTCACACACAGACAAAAATCCCTTATTTTTGTGGGCTTTTACTTTTAAAAATGTATTTTTGGACGGTTTGGGGTCGTGTGCAAACTTTGGATTATGATCGTGACATTTACTTGTGGCTGTAATTTTTTCGGGAGTGACGTCCTCTTGGTTGCTTCACATGTTATTCTATTTACTTAGTTTTATCAGTTGAGCTCTGTAGAAGCTTTGATGAGATCATGAGAGTAAAACATTTGATGGAATAAAATGTACTTGGAAGGTGCACCAAGATAATGTTGGTACTTAATAATAAGTGGTTGTTTTAGATGTTTTCTGTACGACGACGTCACAAAACAAGACTAAGACCATTCTACTTTATGCTAAAAGCACGACTAGTGTGTGTGTGTGTGTGTGGGGGGGGGGGGTTAGTCATTAAAAAAAAATCAAACTGTTATAAACTGTCACACGATAACAATTCCTAAATTCATCTTTGTTTTTGTTCTGTCAACAGATTTGCAATTTAGTTTAAGTTTATTTCCTCCATTTTATCGTTTAGTGGGTGTTTTCTTGCTTGTTTGATTTAAGTCTTACTAAGACCATTCTACTTTATGCTAAAAGCACGACTAGTGTGTGTGTGTGTGTGTGGGGGGGGGGGTTAGTCATTAAAAAAAAATCAAACTGTTATAAACTGTCACACGATAACAATTCCTAAATTCATCTTTGTTTTTGTTCTGTCAACAGATTTGCAATTTAGTTTAAGTTTAATTCCTCCATTTTATCGTTTAGTGGATGTTTTCTGGCTTGTTTGATTTAAGTCTTGACTCAACGGAAGCACTATTTGATAAGACCTCTGGCCTAACCACGACCAGGTACTCATACATAGTACATTTAATGTGATATCTTCCAGTCACTTGAGGTACTATAGTTCCGAGTCTCTTCTGTGAACTTATACTTATGGCTCGTCAGAATACATTTTGGTCCGGATTTGTAAAAATATTAGTCCACACCATTTGTTTTACGGTCCCGACCAGTTATTTTTAAATTTGGCCTTATGGAGATTGCCCCTGATCAACACAATTCTGCTGATTGATTGCCATACTGTCACTGATTGAAGTTTTTGAAAGACGTCTACCACTCTCCGGTTTCAGTGTGTAATGTCTACACAAGGAGAGGCAACTACAACAAAACAGCCCGGTTAGGCACATTTAATTCAAATGATCTTTTCTGAAAATAAATGACAGTTGCTCCTGCCTGCCATCTAAGCAATTATTTACTTATATCTCACAAACCTACACTGTGCGACTGTTGTATACAAGACTCGGAACAACTTTACCTATCATTTGTGAAGAAGTAACAAAATCTTACACCTTTCACTGACCACCTGTTTATCATGGCATATCAAATTACATTGCTTATCACCACTTCAAGAAACTTGTACTTAGAGAATCCATACAAACCAAACACTTTATCATTGTACAAAGACCCACTATAGCCACAATTAAACAAAGAACCATTAAAATAAAAAAAAAAAAAAAAAAAAAAAAAAGGCAGACCGCTAGACTGGACATATTGAAAGGATGCCCCTGATTGCATAGCAGAAAAAGTGATATACAGGCAGAAACCTGGGGGCAAGATGGATTGAGGATGCAGAGAAGGACTTAAGCCAGTTGGGGGTTCACACAAGGAGGCGGAAAGCCATGCATCGATCCGAATGGAAAGATGTGCTGGAGCTGGAAAGGGCCCTACACGGGCTGTAGTGCCACTGATGATGGTGTCATCACTTCATAATAAAAATAGCATTGCTTTTGTCAAATGAAATCTTTCATCTTATTGAATTCAACTGTAACTAGTGTATTGCTTTTGACAAGAATAATTGTTTCATGAGATAGGTGGGCTGGCTAAGTCAGAATCATGCCTTGAAACCAAACAAGAATGTCTGAATTTGGTACAGTTCTGTCCAATGCCAATAAAACTCTTGTAGTTGCACTAACATTAAATTGTAATAAAAGAAGCAAGATACTGGACTACATGGTTGCTAACTAGATTTTTGACATGTGTCTCAGATTCTACCCAAATGTCTAGTTAATAGTGTACAACATACAAAAATAAAACAAACAATTGTGTAAATAGACTACCAACTGAGATCATAATGATTTATTACAAAACATTGTTGGTTTTTTTTACAACCACAGCACTCAAAAGGTGAGCAATTCCAAACATACAAATCAGTCAATTAATCTCTGGCAAAGATCATTATAAAAAAAATTCCTGGGCCCAAAATTTGAACTTTGCCATGTTTTGTAGTGTTTCATGAACTGAACAATTTCAACATGTTTAATGAGTCTTAAGTCAAAGATTGTGATATGTTACTTAATGGCAGACTCAAGTTTATGGAGCTTAATTAACATTGAAAAAAAAAGAACAATATTGGTATAATTTTTTGGGGCCACTTGCCATTAACTAATATGTTCTAACGCATCTCTAACTCTAACTAAATGATAAGGATTAAAAAAAATTGTTTTGGCTAAACTTCGGAAACATCAAGTATAAAAGTGCCACAATAATATGCACTTGAAAAATTCATACATATTTTGCACATCAAAGAAAAAAATAAGTTAATTATGCCTGAGTTAAAAGAATATCTTGGGATAATTATAATAATAAAGAAAAGCAGAGCAACATCAATCTGTCCAGGACCAATCAAACCAAATCAAGGAGGACAACTCTGTTCATCATGTCCTTGACCTTTGCATTGACTGCTTTAATCAAGACCATTCATTGTAAGATCTCCTTCAGTGAAAAAGCTCAAGTGGTTCTAGCTGGAAAACAAAATCATTGAATGTTAGACCGGGGAGAAAAAGCAAATGTTATAGTAAAGGAAAAACAAATTATGCCCTTTAGGAGAGACATATTTGATTTATAAAATAGCCAATTAAGTGCACACGCTTTTTAACACTTATTTTTGGCTCAAATTCTTTTATAACAAATGCTTACACGTTTTCACGGAATTAGAAAACATAACTTTTAGTTGCAAAACTGAAATGTTTAAGTGAAGATTTTATGGATGAACTTACCTGAGACGCTGCCCTGCCTAAGCACCTAGGTGTAAGATTTCTGGTCTTACATTGCTGCATGTATGGCATTAATTATTTTTTGCATCTTCTTTCCAGGCTCAACATAGCCGTCTCCATTCTGTAAATGCATGAAGCAGAATGATTAAGCGTTTAAAAAATATTAAACCATGCATTGAAAAATGATTTTAGATAACTTTAAATGTATTCCATTTCAGCCATAAATTTAAAATAATTTATAAATTAAAACAAAATGTACAGATTAACCTTCTTTGAATGGATAAGCTTGCCGTCAACCTGCACCTCAAACCAGCCAGTGGTAGTCGGAGTGCCTTCACCAGTCTGAAAAATTTGTTATTTTTTAAAATAAGTTATACTAAAACATCTTACAAAACAAGTTTAAATATTTGTAAGAAGTCAATATGTGACCAACCAATTTTTGGCAAAACTAAAAGCCCAAAGTAAAAAGCCTTAAGTGGCAGTTTGCACTCTCTGAAAAATGGAAAAAAAAGATAGCTGCGCTGTACATCATACAGCCATAACAAATGGGTTCCCAAATATGCAGTTATGACAATTATTGGTAAATTAGAATGGGTCAAACTTACCACTTCTATAGATTTTGGTTTAAAGGTATCAAGCAACTCCTCACGCAAGGCATTATACTATCAAAGAAAAAATTTATGAGAAATTTATTCCTAATGGAAATCTAGAGAAGTAATGATTTTCTTTTCATATTAAACATCTTTATTGAAATTTTTATACATAAAAAAAAATATTAACAAAACCAAAACTTTTCTATATTAATTTAAAAAGACAAGCAAAAAAATAATTTGAGAAAATCTTTATATTGAATTGAATTCACCATTTGATGCCACCCACTGCACCTAAGTTTTCAGGTACAGTAACGATTATAACAAAGGTTAAATTTATAAAATTTTAAGTACTGACTTTCCTCAATGAGCATATACACTAAACCTGCCTACTTAACCTATTTAAACAAAAATATTAAACCTATAATAAAAATAAAAGTAGCATAACATCGCCATTATTCTCTAAAACATGTCAGGCTTTCAAAATTTTTAAGGTGACACTAAAAATAACTTTTGACATAACTAATGTCACTAATGTCTGTATGAAAAAATTAAAATACTTCCATTTTTTTTTTTTTTTTTTTTTTTTTTTTTATTTTTTAGAGAGGGGGGGGGGGGGGGGGGGGCGCCTGAGAAGCTTTGATGCTGCAAGAGGCTAAGGTTTGTCCTGATCTAGATCAAACATATCTGTCATTAATCAGAAAGACTTACCCTTGGCTTGTAACCTCAGGCTCCACTGAAAAAAAAAATAATTTATTCTTTAAAAAGTCAGTTTAAATTTTGCTAAGCTTAAGAATTGACATGTTAAGCAATGACAAACAATTCAATCAGCAATAAGCCAATATTTAAAACTAACACATTTTCTTTTTATGACTTCATTATTTGTCATAATTTCAGTGGTGTGGGGTAGGGGGAAGGCCTACCCTAGGTGACTCTTCGTTATCTTAAAATTTTAATAAAGGGCACCATTTTCTGCCAACTACAGACTTTGTTGCAGAAAGGGGATAGCAAAAATCTTTGTCTGCCCCAGGTCGCACTACAACTGCATACATTGAGATTAAAAGATTCAGGAGTCTGCAAACATGTAGTTTTCCCTTTGTTAAAGTTAAATTAACTTGGTGTAAAGCTACAGTTATAATATAACAGACTACACCACACTTATTAAACATATTTTCAGATAAGTTACAAGACTTGTTACTATAATATGACCTAATTATACCCGGTATATTAGAAAAAATTAAATTATGTATATTAAATAATTATATATTGTAGGAGTAGTAGTCATAATAGGCCTATGTAATGTAGGGGCTTTTTTATGTTACATAGTATTGTAATATTATAAAAAGGTACTGTTGTATTTTAGCCACAGTAATTAAATTTTTTTTTCGTTGGTATTTAAAAAAAATATTTTTCAAATAAATATTCATTGCAGAAGTTCTGTATTTCTGGTTGAAGTCCCGAACAGAAATGCAGCAACTTTGCAGGCTTGCATAGAGCAGCACATTTTGCCAGGTTCTCACATATCTGACGGTTGGGCAGGTTATGTGCAAGTTGACAGGATAGGCGGATAGGAGGTGGCATATATCAACATTCAGTTGTTTATCAACACAACTTCGTTGACCCGAATGATGCAGAAGTCCACACACATATCAATGAGAATATGTGGATGCGGGCTAAGCGCAAACTGAAGAGAAAATTTGGGACTTGTCATGCTCTTTTTCCATCCTATTTGCACGAGTTTGCTTATCGTTATTACTTTGACAATGTAGACTTATTTTCACAGTTCATCACTTAGGCTGACAGTTATGGATAAATGAACATGCGTTTTCACTATCGAAGTGATTATTCAGAGCTGTGCGGATAACGCTCGCCGTTATTCGCAGATTTCGGTCTGCCGATAACGCTCGACATTATTCGCAGAATGTGATAAATTAAATTATGAATATAAAATACTAAGTTCGCATGTCAACATCTCCTTGGTAGTGTAGTGGTCAGTATCTCTGCCCGTCACCCGCAAGACCAGGGTTCGATTCCCCGTCGGGAAGCTACTTTTTATAAATAAAATTTTTAAAAAAAAAATATTTAATGGTTATTTCGTATTATATTATATTCTTCGTACAGCTTTCTTATTCTGTTCACATAGTTTGACTATTATTATTTTCATATAGTTTTGTTACTAATGTTACACTTTTTATTTATACAATTTTATTATACTTTTCACTCTGTCCAACAAAGTAAGTATTCAAAATTCTAGTTTCAATCCATTTTGTTAGAATGTTCATTCAAGTTTCGTCAAAAAACTTAACATGGACATGCAGATGAGCCGCATAAACCATGTTTAAGTCAGATCCAGCTGTTCTAACTGTACATTGTGATATACTTTTAGCTCTTTTGACTGTTTAATTTTCTTTGTATAATTCCACTCATAGACTTTAACATCCATTTGTTTTTTCTCTAATAAACAAATAAATAATAACTTACTTATTCAAATATTTTAGATCTCAGACTTGTGTATTAATGTTTAGCTGAAAAAAATGTCCCGTTTTATTTGTTTCATTTTATTTTCTAATAAGTATCATAATAAGTAGGGACACAATATGCCGCTCCAGAAATAGTTGAAATAACACTTAGTAATGACAATGAAATGAACTTACCGGTACTGTACTTAAAACACATCAATATCATTGACAACAATTTTAGCTCTTGTAAAAAAAAATGATACAAAAATTAATTGGAACCCTGCTGGTCGTAGGATGCATTGCGAGTCTTGGGGACGTAAAGTTCCCTTGGGGCAGTTGAAGCAGCGTTTACAAGTTTTAGTGTATGGTTATCGTAGGGCCTACATGCCCCTCCCCGTCTCTCACATGGCCGCCTGATGCAGACACCTCTCTGCATCATAACACTGTTGCACGCCATGTCAACTTTTTCTGACAGAGCATTTCTGGACTACGTGATATATCATAGTGATTAGTGCTTTAAAAAAACTAAACGATATGCTATCAAGCTTTGACATCATTTAAAGACATCTCTACAATGGGTGAAAGTGAGTCTACATGAAGAATACCGGTACCGGTACCATTTTTATTACTGGTATAAGTATAACATTTTATATGAAGTACCAGAAAATTAGCTATGTCTAGGAGTAGGAGGTTTGACTGGATATATTAGTAACACTCAATAGGTCGAATAGACCCTATGTTGGCCCCTAACAGAGCAGATGTAGGCACAATTAATTGTCCTATATCCAATATATAGGCTATAGTTAGGCCTATTATTTTTAAATTTAACTTGTGCATACCGGTAGCTTCAGTTTTGAGATGTGTTTAGATGTGTTTGTGCAATACTCATTAAAGATCGATCTATCCTACACTACTTAAAACTACGCCCCAACCCCGGCTTGGAATGTGATCCTAATTATTTCTAGAAATTTGCGTAGTTATGGGAACATTTCTGTCTAACAATAACACTCTGCATTTTCTAAGATTTCGGTCTGCCGATAACGCTCAGCATTATTCACAGAGCTGTGTGGATAACGCTTCCCTTTCACTATTGTGTCACTGAATAAACCTTAAGCCTTAAACTGGTTTTATATGGTTTTAGTTTTAATTATTTTTTAACAATTTCAAAGTTTTTTTAATTACCCACGCTAAAATACAACATTGCCATTAAAAACATAGAATGATTGCAGGCATACTCATACTGAATAGGCATATGCCTATTTAAAAAAAAACAAAAAAACAACTTAATAACGTAAATTGCCCGAGTCAGAACTCGGCTGTTTCGGCGATCGTTATTGAACAAATAGCAACGGCAACAGCATCATCAACGATTTTTCATTCATGATTCAGAATTCAGAGTCTTTTCATCAAATTAATTTGTATGAACTCACCAATATACAACGTGAATCTTTACAACCATTTTGAACACTTGATTTTTCTACCTGCTTACAGTTACAGGTAAGACAGAATATTTTTTAAGTGTAGTTTCCGATTACCAAATTTTCTGCCCTCGTCCACTTGTCGCTAGGTACAAGTATCCAAGTAGAATGGAAGTGTATGCAACTCAGATCATAAAATATTAACATCACAAGAAAATATATGGCTTCTAACAGCCAATTGGTTCAGGCATAAAACATTTAAAATATTTACTCAAATTGCCAGTTTGTAAAATACTTCATAAAAAAAGAACCATTAGCTTAACAATCTTCATGATATCGATATCGTCCACAATGAAATGTAATTTAATAATATAATGGCCATTAATAGTTTCTGCTTGGAGGCTCAGAACCAGAGACAAAAATAAAATTAAAAAAAGAAAAAAAAAAGGAATGTGGTACCGTTGTTAAAGATATTAAGGTGGGGAATAGGGGTTAAAATGCTTCCGAAGTGCAGCAAAGGGCCCGGGCTTTTATGTTAACAAATAAATCGTTTTAACCTCTATTTATTATAGATGCACCATGCAATGCAGTTAATAATAAAATATGAGTAATAGGGTAAAAATGACGGTTACGCTTTTAATAAAATTGATAAAGTACAAGTGAAAACGTTAAAAGAAACAGTAGATAAATTTACATTTTACCAGGAGCAAATCTTGGGGGGGGGGGGGGGGGGGGGAACCCCCCCAAAACCCCCCCCCCCCCCCCCCAAAAAAAAAAAACAACAACGTCTGAATGTAGGTACAGGCTTTAGTACAGGCCTTAGTACAGGTATTTATTTCTTAGTAAATATTTTGCAACATTTATTATGAAATACAATTTTTACACCAATATTAAACGAATAAAAGAACTAAAATAAAAAAAAAGTTGACCCTATTTGCCTTTGAATAAAAATAAGCTCTACAACTACAGTGGGTGATGATCTTCTCCTCTAATTTAATGTCCCATGCCTATATTATATTATTTTTTAGGGGTTTATTTAAGATCAAATCTTGGAATCATTGGAATTAATTGTAATATTATATACATTAGATTATTTCTATTTAATTTTTTCTATAGTTTTAATAGTTTTTCTATTTAATTCTTTAAAAAAGAAATATTTGACATAAACAATCACAATCAAGGTTTCGTTGGTTTAATCACTATCTGGTTCAATAATTCTCTCTTTGTATCTGTCATAGCCTTTGTCTTTAAGTTGTCATTGGATCGTTTATGTAAACTTTTGTCAATGTGATATGTGTGGGTGGTTTCTGACACTTGTTAAATTTAGTATCGATATTTCTCATAAGGCTTGAATAATATGTTTTGGTTGAATATTTCCGCGCCACTTATGAATACTGACGTTTTTGCAGATTTACCTCTGAAATTTGCAGTGTTTATCCGTGACTGTCGTGACTGCGACTGAATATTCGTGATGAGTTCTCACTTGAATCTTGAGCTGTTATGTTTACATGATTCTAAATGTGCGCCGCTGACTTTTGAAAAAGAGTGAGTCGTAGCCCTTTGTAATAATGATGTGAATGTGGGTTAGACTAATACTAATAGTATAAGTATAGTAATAATAGGGCCTACTATTACTATTACTGTAGACTAGACTGTATACTGTAGATAGGGTCACTATAGACATAGTAGTAGTAGTAGATTATAGAATAGCAAATTAAATTTATTTTATTTTTATAGATAATAGACCATGACGTATAGACTGTATGACGTATGAAACCATGAATTTAAGATTAATAAATTAAATGAGTGTTAATTTAATGATTATTCAACCACCTCACTCATAAAATAAACTTAACTTTAAATTAACTTAGTACTTAGCTTTATGCTATTGATTAGAATTAGACTGATTAGTAATTCAACTAATTAGTAATTAGTGTAACTGGTAACTTATCAGATCTCATGACATGTCACATGGTAAATAAAAATGGAAGGCTGCTAGGAATGTTTTGAGTAATAAAATTTATGTTTATGATACTCCTCATATTATAGTATATAGGGCCTACCACCTACAGCCTACTTATTTATACTTATTGAGACATAGTCCCATTCAATCATAATCATTGCTCATAATTATGAGTATGAGCATAATCATACTACTAATACTAATACTAGTTAGTCTAACAGGAGGAAAAAGGCCTAAACAGTTAGTTATATTTGATTTATATGGCTATACTATATGGCACAAATAAAATTAAGGCTAAAAATTAAAAGTTTTTCTGTGACTTTATTTCCTTTGATATTTTACTTTTACCTAGCAAAACTTATGAATTTTTTTCCACAACTTTTCCCAGCTGCCCAGCTCATCTGACTTCAGCTCTGCAGCAGGATTACTATTTAAGATTATAAAAATAAGCCATTGATAAATTGTACTAACTACGGCAGTAGGCCTAAGTGGCGCCTAAGCCCAAGGGGCCTATAGTTACATTAAACATATTGAATATTTAAAATATTGAAAAGTTATTATAAAATTAGGTAAATTTTGATTACGATTGCCACTATTTTCTCAATGGCCGCCATCTTGGTCAACATGTCACGAGAAGTCATCTATCCCTATGCCTAACCTGAACCCTAAATTGATCCCTATGCCTAACCTGAAACCCTAAATCGATCTCTATGCCTAACCTGAACCCTAAATCGATCCCTAAAAAAATAATTTAGTAAAAATAAAGGGAATTCACTCATTGGAAAATAAGTCGTGTCAATCATAACTAGGATTAGCCTAAAATTATATTAATATAAAGACAGTTTTGGGAATGTGAAGGGAGGGGGGGCTTGTAAATGCTACTGTTTTAAGAATTATGATTGATGTCAATATAGGTACTTTGACACAAAATTTAAATATTGTCTGATTGCCATGAATGATACATCATTTTAAAGGGCTAGTTGTAAGCTTTACAACAACACCAATTTCATCTTTCTATCTTTTATAGAAGTGGAGTTATGATTTTTTTAGTCAAATTTTTTTGCCCCTTATATAATCTATATATTTTACCCCCAAAACGTGTGACCCAAATTTCACATTTCTGCATAATTTTGCCCACAACATTTTTATTTTTAAAGATAATTGCACCAAATTTTCAGGTGACATTCCTAATCTAATAACCAACACAATGAACAATATAAATTTTACATTACATCAAGACTTTTTATTTTGGATAATTTTATTCCAGGTATGTTGAGAAAATCATGTGTCAAAAAATTTGGAAAAATTATTAATTGTAAAGGCAAAAACAAAAGAAATTACATGTTGATTGTATTTAAACTAAATTTATGATTCAGTTATATTGTAAATAAATTCTTATCTTTATAAAAGGTAAGTAGAAGTCTTTTTTACTACAAAATTAAATGCATGAAATTATAAAAACTATTCAAATCAACCACCACGACACTAATATATGAGCATACAGGTATGTGATTAAATTTTAAAAGGGAATGGGGCTGTTCTGCCTATTATTTTCTATGTAGACTCCTTTAATGTAAAGTTTACAGACTTCTTGGTCTTGTTGATGAATCACAAAATTTCTCCTTCATAAACTTTGTCTTGAGACTTCTTCTTCTTATATTTGAGGGGCCCACGATCAATTTGTTGATCATTATGGCTCCTGGTTTTAATTCAGAGTTTGCCTTCTCTTAGATGGGTTGCCGTCCAAGGCTAACGAGTCCCATCCACCCGGGGTGCTGGGGATGTTGGCTTTAATGGGGATTGAACTCCGGACCACTGGCGCCACTGCTATTTGGTTTGAGACAGTTTAGACCGCTCGGCCACCCAGCACCCATCTTAGCCATCCTCGTCCATATATGCCTTACTGTTGATGGAAGTGGAATAAATTCCACAAAAATCTTCTCTTCAACTTCAATCGAAAATTAAAAATTTTCCCTTGTACCTGAAAGACGACTAAAAATAACATCTAATCATAATCCTCAATATTCACAATTTCTTGTTTCTTTTTAATAATATTCATTTTATGTGGTGATTAAAACTCATTTCTTTTTTTTTAATATTAAATTTATTGTAATTTGATATATTAAATAATTGTT
Organism: Lymnaea stagnalis; assembly: GCA_964033795.1. Classification (NCBI taxonomy): domain Eukaryota; kingdom Metazoa; phylum Mollusca; class Gastropoda; family Lymnaeidae; genus Lymnaea; species Lymnaea stagnalis. Next base: position 637,683 of record CAXITT010000084.1, read on the forward strand.
TATGTAAACTGCTTTTCTATGTCCTAATTCTAATTAAAAAAAATTATTTCTATGATGATGATGTAGTATCAGAATGCTATATTAACTTAACAATAATTTAAAATTCATAATTAAATTTAAAAATTACTAACTTTAATTAAATTAGGCTTGCAACTGCAAATGTGTTTTAAATATTAGTATTTATTAGCCTAAATTTAGATACTAGGCCTAAATAGACTTAATAGGATTACCGATAAAATAGCAGTTATTGTATGCCTAATTTTTGCAATATTCTCCCATATGAATAGTAATTTATAAGAGAATAACAATTATTATTATTATTACTATTATTTAACAATTAATTATTCATTTAATAATGAAGAACGGTGGTAGAACTAGAACGGATAAATTTGGTACCCGGTGAACAAAACTATTTAAATTTAACTGTAATTATGTAATTTATAAACTAAAAAGCAATCCATAGACCCAAAACTTTTCAAGTTTGGTTAAAATCTTTCCTTATTTATATTTTTTTAAAAAGTATTCATTTAAAACGTATTAGAATTATTCAGATGATTAGGGATTAAACAAAAAAGGATCACTGCATAATTGACAGTAATAATAGCAATATCCGGTAACTCGATCGCATAAAATTAACTTTCGATTCAGCGACATTTTCATACCCCCACCTACACTTTAGGGGGAGGCATAACTTTTCAAGGAGAACGCCGATTTTAATCATTTAAATATGTTAATACTCACGAATGAATGTAGTTTCTAAAGCGCTAAACATCTTTCTAAATCCATAAATAACAAAAAAGTATTATGTGATAAACTTACCGAATGGTTACGATGTTCCTGTCCGTGACACAAAAAAAAACAAAAAAACCTCGTATTATAAATCAATATATCACCGGAACGCAAAAACTGATACGTCACTGATGAGGAAAGCATTATTTAATAAACAAAGGTGACAGTAGTATGCAATTTTCCAAAGATACCGTGTGGCCGTACACCATATTGTAGAACATGTTTTTTCGACATTTTAGGACATGCGCAGAACGGTGCGTGAACAAGTATTGTTATCCCTAGTCAATATCAATAAGTCTTACTTACACTTACACATCATTATCATATCTATCTAATTGGTTACTCATTTGATAACATTTAAGAGCCTTAAATAAATTTAAAAAGATTGGGAACCACTGGGATAAATAAAATATGATTTTAGTTTAATTGGGATCTAAGAATTGTGTGTTATCCCACCACCAATTTTTCAACCCAAATTTTGTAAAAGAACCTGAACTTTAGACTAGATGTTGGTGTTAAATATACAATATTGTCAAGTTCTGTAATTTATTGGTTGCATTAAAAGCTTAATTACTAGGAAACAACCTGAAATTGCTTTGGACATTTGCCCTTGAAAATATTATTTTTTTTCCCCCAAGTGTTTGCAGCTTCAAATAAAATCAGCCTCTGCAAATACTAATCATGCAGCATGCAAATATTTGAAGATCTATATTTTAAAGTTATTCAATAAACTTGCTTATAAAAATGGGTGGTTGAATGTCTGTGATATCTAAATCGTGTCAATTTCAAACTAATGTTAATGGATGGATTTCAAGCTTCAGCAAAACCCAGACAAGTGAAAAAAAACAACAGAAAAAGCAGCATCTCAGAGTTTTAGCCAACTGACGTAGGATAGACTGATAGAAAGATTATGTTCATCATGAATAATGTGTATATTAAAAAATAAAAACAGTTCTCCGCTCCGTACCTGGATTGGGAAAATGGTATTCCAATGTACTTAAATTTGTTGGTACATGGTGGAAAAGGTCTACCTGGTTGATCCCTATTATTTGCTTAACCCATTTCTAAAAATAGTTTTTCCTGTTTAATGAGGTTAATTTTTAAAAATTATGTTTTATTACTCATTGGTATTCTATACTATAGGAATCAATGCTTTTATTTATTAAATGATGTAATCATTTGCAGATTTCAACCAGATAATGCGGAAAGTAAATTCACATGTAGCATCCCAAAAGGCTCAAAAGTTGACCAGCTGGTCATTTTCACACAAGGACATTGGGAAGATACCACAAATATCAGCATTGATATTTTAGTTAACAGTGGAAAAAATGGTCACAGACTCTGCACTTTGACTAATTCCCAAAGGTAATTAATGTAGAAATAAATTTGAAATAGTTTAATAATTACCTCAGGATCTTAATATATCCCTTAACTTGAAAAGTATTTCCTGATTTGGAGGTAGAGGGTTATAAGACCAATGTAAGTGACTTAGTTTTGAAGGGAGTTTTAGTTTTTAAACTTTTTTGTTTGAAGGTAAATAAATTTAGCTACAATTTTTTATCAGGAGCGTTGTTTATTGTATTTGTAGTTCGGCATTTCTAAAAAGTTTCCTCCCTGGCGCCACTTCTTTGTTTTTAATATTAAAAAACACATTTATTTTCAATGTCTTCCTGGCCCCAAGATATATGCTGAGAAACACTGTTCTCACTTATGAATTGATTAATATAGCAGTCTTATGGACATTGTCCAATTTCAGTAGTCCTGCGGCTATTTGAATGAGTAAATGGGGGTTTAAAAAAACATTGTGATTAAACAATTCACTTATGTCTGCCAATGTAAAATAAATGCTTGCATCTATTCCTTTCAAGAGTCATATGTTGCTCTGAAGCCCAGGTTGCTGAGCAAATCACTGCTTTAGGTTAACCTTAAACAAGGATATTTAAGCAGTGATTGGCGACTTGACTGACAATGTTAGAATGTAAACAAGTTTACTTAAGTTAATTTTTCAATGGGTTCTGCTTTGAGGAATCTAATAGAGCAGAAAACAAATCACTACATTTTATTTCACTTATTTGAGCTCATATGTTAATATATTGGAACAGATCATGGTTCATAGGGAAAAAGATGTAAGCAGCTATGCTTTGCAGGCTTGTTTCCTCCTTTATTTCAAACTAGCCAGGCTAGGCGATCAGGTTTTGTTTAATGTTGTAAATAGCACAAATGAGGACAAGCTATGAGGCTCTGTATGCGTCTGAGGTAAGAGATATTGATGGTGCAACATTGAATAGTTATCTGATCACCACTAGTTGCATGTTAAATTTTTGTTTTAGGCTGGTTTTTTTGCCATATGTCAACTGAAGACTTTTTAAAAGTACCCTTTTATCGATTCATTGTGGATGTCTGTTCTTGCAACAGGTGTTACCAGTGGACAAAGCTGAGTGATCCTAACTCATTCAATCTCAGCTCTAGAAAAAATATAACTCTAGAAGCAAGGCTCATTAATCCTGAGGTCCCGAGAGAGTGTCCAGAAAGCAATACATGCAGTCTTCCATCTAGTCCTCTGATGACCAGTACATTAGATCGCACAGATATTCAAAAAGAAAACGAGACTACACCAGAAGTATATAACAGAATTTTTTATAAAGATTTTCTAATAAATAGATGAATTTCAGTAAAAATTACATTTGAGGTGATTTAAAAAAGGTCTAAAAAGACTAAGTTCCACTTGGATTTATAAGATAAGATTTTTTATTAATCCAAATAAATATCAAATCCATTTTAAGCATATTAAATAAAAACATAGACAGAATCAGTAATCATCCTGATAAAAATAATTTTACTGTAAGATATTTTAAATAATTTTTAAAACACAAAAATTTGTCATCACATCTCACTCACTTCTATAATGATTTAAACAATTTTCTGAAAGTCCTGGCGGCACGCTGGCTAATTTTAACAAATTAGCCACAAAAGATTTATTATATTTTTCTGTCATTACTTACTTTAAGGGAAAGCTATTCCCCCCGATGATGCTGATCCCAAGTAACTGATTTATGGTGTTAACTGAATCCTCCAAAATATTTTTAGCTTTTCAAATGCATTTTTATTTATATACTCCATCAACCATTGATAGGTTTAGAGTTCTATTACTTGCTTTCTTGACCAGACTATTTAATTGGTGTTTGCGATACGATCAATTCCCTCGCCAGCAGGGGATAATGGTCAGTAGGCTTCCAACTTCCATGGGACTCTTTTGTTTGTTAATGCCTAGTATTACAGGTTACTTACTATCTGTAGGCTTTTTATTTTACAACTTTTATCCTAACATATACTTGGATTGAGCATTGTTAACATTTTCATTTGATTAATATGAACTTGTCTATAGATTATAACTTGATCATCAAACCATTGTGTCATAAAAAGTACAAGTAATCATGGTAATTGTTTTTTTTTTTTATTTAGGTAATGCTTAGTCAATCAAAATCACCTTTGCCAACCAAGCAAACAAAAAAAAGAAAGCATGATGAAAATACACCAACACTGAATTCCAGGAGGCAGAAGGTAGCAATGAGAGCACTAGCCACAGAGAAGACACCCCCATCTAAACAGAAGCTGGTCCAGGCGTTTAACATGGTCAGTTCTGAGTTGGCGAACCAGGGAGCTCAAGCACCAGGTCATGAGGGCAGGATAACTAGATGTGTGGATTTGTCTGCAAGAGGTTAGGCTTTTTACTATTTAAATTTTCTTTTTTTACTGTCTCTAATTATTTCTTTTAGTAACATTCACGACAGCATTATTAAATTAAGCTTTTTGTACATCCCCAAGACTAAGTATTTTATGTCTTGTTTTTTGGAGACCTTTTGTGTTAGAAATGTACTTCTGGCACAGCTATGTCTTTTAAAAAAATTAATACTCTTAGTTATAATTACACCCTAATGAAGAACTTAATCCATTAAAAAAAATGTCAGCTCCAAAACCCAGTAACAGATGGGGACACACTATGACATTTGTCAACAACAGACAGGCAGTACTAATTGGTGGTCAAGGAGACAAACAGCTTAGTCGAGATTCTATCTGGTTCCTGGACCCAGGTACTTGTTTCCATTTTCATTTTTGAAGTTTATTTTGAATTATCTGTAAAAGTTATCTGAAATTATGATTAGAAAATATTGTGGAAATTGTTTTGAATGGCAGAAACCAGTTGTAATTAAATGATTGTGCTATTTGAAAAATGCAATGTGATTTCATAAATTCATTTTATTTCACAAAATGCTGACCAGGAAAATATTTTGAATCAGAGACAAAAATTGAAAAAACCTTGCAGCAAAATATGAATAGCTCATATTGTGCCCTATTTTAATATGTAGTAAAGGCCATCATTTTTTGTCATGACACTGTTGCTTCTCATCATGGTTTTCTGCTGAGCTTTAAATAAATTTGTCCTAATGTGTGGAAATAATTATATCTGAATTAAGTTTTTTTTATGACACTAAGCTGGTGGAAGAATCAGTGTTGAGTATAAGCATTTTTGCATGACCTGTAATCAATTCCTTCTGTAAAATCATGCATGTAGCAGACCTTAAGATTTAGGCGTCCAGTGTACGATTTTGGGGTGTAAACATTATATATACTTTGTTGATTTTTTACTATAAATATAAGGTATTGAACGATTGTCTGATGATATTGTAAGATTTAAGAGTTTGAGGGTAAACAGGTCTGATATAGTATATTATATTTTGTTTTTAAAAAATATTTATTTTAATTTTATTTTAAACTTTTTAAATTTAAGGAATTTTTAATGGTACCTTGATTTCAAATCTCAAATGTTCTTTCAGAAATGAGGACCTGGAAATGTCCTGAAATAATTACAGAGGGAGCAAAACCAGAGTACAGAATTGGTCATAGTGCCACCTTTGACCCAACAATGCGATGCATATACATCTATGGTGGTTCCAAAAACACAAAGTGGTTTCATGATGTGCATATGTTTGATCTCGATGAAAAGAAATGGAGCCTGGTCAAAGTTTGTGTTAAAAAAAATAATAATTTATGTAGATTTACTTTATATTAAGTCTGGTTAAAAAAAGAAGAAACTTTCATTATTTTTTTTTTTTTTTTGCAAATTGGTCAGGAAATTTACAGTGAAAATCAGGATTGGCATAGATTTTAAAAAAAAATATCAATATTATTTGAATTTGGTTTGATTTTTTTTTAATTAATTTGGTTTTTTTTAAATGGAGCCTGGTCAAAGTTTGTGTTAAAAAAAATAATAATTTATGTAGATTTACTTTATATTAAGTCTGGTTAAAAAAAGAAGAAACTTTCATTATTTTTTTTTTTTTTTGCAAATTGGTCAGGAAATTTACAGTGAAAATCAGGATTGGCATAGATTTTAAAAAAAAATATCAATATGCTTTGAATTTGGTTTGATTTTTTTTTAATTAATGTGGTTTTTGTTTTCAACTCATATATCCTTTTGTCTTATTTAAGTTGTTATGTTACAATCTCATATATTTAACACCCCACAGGCTAATGGCAAGGCACCTACCAGAGCCTACCATAGTGCTACCTTGTATAGACATGAACTGTGGATATTTGGAGGTGTATTCCCAAGACCTGATCCTCAGCCTGACGGCTGTGACAATGAAATACACATTTTCAGCCCAATCATGGAGAGCTGGTACAAACCTATAGTGACTGGAGATAAACCACAGCCTCGGTCTGGGTAAGTTCATTGTTCTATCTTTGCTTAAACTTAAAGAAATGTGTATGTTCTAGTACAGTGGAACCTCTCATAACGTGCATAATTCGTTCCAGAATCTTACTCGTTAAGTGAAACACTCGTTAAATGAAACAATTTTTCCCATAAAAATCAATGTAAAATACGATAATGCGTTCCATGCTGAAAATTTTTTCCTTTTTAACTAGAAAACTGTCTAAAGACATTTGTTTTTGCAGACGCTTCAAAATTTGAAGAAAATGTATCACATCATTATCATTGAATTAATTTGTAGCCCGAATAGCCACCGCCTTATTAGGGTGATGCTTCTCAATGTACCATGCAACAGTTTCCCATGCTTTCAGCATTTCTCTTATTGCGCGAGAAGATTGTTGCTCTGCTACTTCCTCCTCCATTAATGAGCTCTCCTCCATAATTTCTTGCTGTGAAACATGATGCAACTCCATAAGCTCTTCGGCGGTCAACTCTTGACTGTGCTCTTTTAAAAGTTCTTCAATATTGTTGTTGTCCACCTCGCGTCCCATGATATTGGCCAATGACACAATCTCGTAAACTGTAGACTCCACAGGTACTGTTTCAAAATCACATTCAACAACACTCTCGGGCCAAAGTTTTTTCCAAGTAGAAGTGAGGGTCCTCTTGGTAACGCCTTCCCAAGCCTTGTCAATCATCTTGAGGCAAGCAACGATTTGAAAATTATCTTTCCAAAACTCTAAGAGTGAGATTTGTCTCTTCGGTAACTTCAAAACAATGCTTGAAGAGTGTTTTAATTTAGAGTTTTTTAAAGTTAGAAATAGGCTGGAGTAATGGAGTGGTGTTGGGAGGCAGAAACTGGATTTTGATGAAATTAAATTCTTCATGAATATCATCTTGTAGGCCTGGAGGATGGGCGGGCGCATTGTCCATAACAAGCAAGACAGGGAGAGGAAGATTCATCTCAAGCAAATATTTTTTTACGGAAGGACCAAACACTTCATTGATCCAATCAGTGAAAATGTCACCCAGGCCTTCTTGTTGGATCTCTACATCACATTTAGTCTGCTCTTCTGGACATCTTAAAGGCTCATGGTGTTTCTGAATGGTAAACAAGCAGCGGCTTAATTTTCAAATCGCTGCTTGCATTGGCACAAAATAGCAGCGTTAGACGGATTGGCTTGTGGCCTGGCAATGCATTCTCTTCTGCTGTTATATAGGTTCGCTTTGGCATTTTTTTCCAGAAGAGACCCGTCTCGTCACAATTAAAAACTTGTTGGGGCAGGTAACCCCCAAGATCTTTGAGCTTCTTGAAGTCACTGATGAAGTTCTCTGCTGCTTTTGTGTCAGATCTTGCTGCTTCACCATGCCTCACAACGCTGTGGATGCCGGTTCTTCTCTTAAACTTCTCGATCCATCCATGACTTCCCTTGAATTGTAGTTCTTTTTCGGCAGTAGATGATTCTGGTGTTTTCTTAACGAGGTCAGCGAAAATAAGTTTCACCTTCTCACAAATAATGTTTTCGTTAATAGTGTCGCCTTGTAATCGCTTCTCGTTTATCCATGGTAGAAGCGACCTCTCAACATCATCAAGAATATGTAACCTTTTCGTGGACATTCTTGACACTCCCTTTAAAGCATCCATCTCCTTAATTTGGTTTTTGTTCTTGAGAATAGTGCAGATCGTTGATGTTGACAGATTGTATGTGCGCGCTAGATTAGCCACGCTCACACCTTGTTCTCACTTTTCTATGATTTTTACGCTTCATTTTAACATATTTTTCTCTCTTATGATTGCCTTGTTGTGTTTTTTTTCTTCAAAGACATTTTTGCTCAGGTTATTACACTATGCACATAAAAAAGTTACGAATACTGTCTGAATACAAAATTTATAAAAACTGGTGATCACACATGAAAACAATGCGCTAACATGCAGAGTGCTAAACACAGACTAATGCATCGGCGCGGAAGTTCCGGCTCACAAATGAATGTCGGGAAAAAGGGACTTTCCCTTTCTGCATAACTCGTTATGCGAAATGTCACTCGTTATGAGAGGTGCTCGTTATGAGAGGTTCCACTGTATAAATCTGCAAGAGCTGCTGACGCCTTATGTACCCATTAGACAACTCCGCTCATCCGATAGTAGCAAACTCTCGACACCACGTGTTCGTCTTGAGACTTACGGAAATCCCACTTTCGCATTTGCTGGCCCAACAATTTGGAACGCCCTTCCTGTCGATATTAGAAACAACCAGACACTGGAGTTCTTTAAAACCGATTTAAAGACACATCTATTTCGCAAACACCTTCTGGGATGATTGTCTACCATATTTTCCAGTTAATGCCTTTTGGCTGTGTTGCTTAGGGTGACTTGGTATGCTTGGAATTAGTTTTGTAGTGTTGCGTTTGTTTTAAATGTGGTACATTATAGTTTTCTTTTTTTTTTGACTTTGATCCGCGCTTCGAGCCTTTGGGGATGAAGTGTGTTTTTTAAATAAACTTTATTATTATGATTATTAAATATTTATCTTTTGGATGTTTTTGTCAATTATTTTTTTGTGTGTGTCTGTGATAAACAATGCTACTAGAAACTTTCGTTTTGTCTGTCTCCCCTTTGTCATGCTCAACAAGATTTAAGAATTTAAGAATTTTAAAACTAGTTGCAATATTGAGTACACACCTATAAATCTTTAATTTTATATTTAAATATACATTGCAGTATGCAGATGAAATATATTCTTGGAATAATAGAATTTGAATTGCAGCACATTAAAATCTATTTTAAAAAGTTAACTTGTTAAACTGTTATTTTTTGTTTACACCGTTACTAAAATTTTTGTTAATGTAGTCACTGATTGAAAAATTTTGTTTTGATGAATCTACTATGAGAATTAAAAATATATATATTGATTGCTTCTAGCTATATTTTATTAGAAAAATATATTTATATATCTACAGACACTCTGCAACATTGCTCAATGACCAGCTTGTTATTTTTGGAGGCTGGGATTTTCCGTACTGCTACAATGATCTTTTTATTTTGGACCTTAGTAAGTATTTAAATAGTGTCATTTTACAAGACTTTACCACCAATCTCCCTCTTTGTCAATGCCATCTACCTACGTGATTCATTTATATCGTTTAGTTTCAAATTTCTCTTGCAAAATTTAAAATAAGTATTAATTACTATTTGGTCTTGAAAGTTTACCTTTTTATATTTATTTATTTTTGCATGTTGGGTGGTTTATTTTCTGCACAATTTGCCATCTTAATGATAAATATTCATACCAAATTTAGATTTCAAAAGAAATTTATGGATAGCTTTTGAGTTTGTCTTTTTCTTAGCTGAATTAGTCAAGGTTGTTTTGAATTATGAAGAGGTTTAACTTTAATTTTGCTTAGTCTTAATTATTGTCACGGTCAGATCGCTTCATGTTGTTCTAGGTCTGGTTGTGAGTGAGTGAGTGTTGTTTTTTTTTCTTAATTTTGTTCCCCTTTAATTCCACAAATTTTGTCAGCCACATATGACCGTGGCAGTGTGTTGAATAAAAACAAAGTGAGGGAAATAAAGAGTGTGTGAAATGATTGTTGTGTTGTAAGTGATGTAGGGGTGAGCTTTTATTTGGATATACTTATTTTTTATAAATTTTCAACCCAGATGCATACCAAGAGATTAAACACAGGAATCTAAACGGTTTCACTGCATTATGTAATTGAATTCTCACAACACATCAGCTCTTTAGGAGCTGGAAGAAAGGAGTTTTTAACTCTGAAATTGTTCTGTGGCTATAACGCAGGGGCCTGACCTTTAGATGACATACTATGTGCCACAATTATTACAATTTAACTTTTAATAGAGTAAACAATTACGTTATATTGCAATCCACATAGCCTGTTCACATCTAACTATTATGTACCATATTTTTTAATAATGCTGGGAATGGATTGTCTTACAGTTAAAAACATTATTTATATTTATTTCAGCAACTGTTGACTGGTCTTCACCCAAAGTCACTGGTCAGCCACCCAAGCCAAGAAGGTAAAAGGATATGTTATTTATCTTTCACATTGTCATTGAAATTTATTTTAGGTCACTGTAATAAATTGTTTTGAATCTTATTCAAAAATACCTATTTCTTTTACAAATTGTATATAATTTTGCTGAATAATAAAAAAAAAAAAGATTTTTAACACAATTGCAATATTCATTGCCTTTGTAACTTAACATTAAAAATACCTATTCTATTTTATTTCCAGCTGGCATGCCTCATGTGTGTTAACAAATGACCGCATCTTCATCCATGGGGGGTATGATGGTGATAATGCTCTCTTTGATGGGCATATTTTTAATTTAGGTAAATAAGTTTCATAACATTTATTGTATGGATATTTATTTAGGTCCGGAGTTTGACCCATAACTGTATTATTGCTGAGGGAGCCATTTAAAAAATTTAAATATTGATGTATTTAGCTCTTTTCTACACTGCAATCATGTGCAAAAATAAAATGATAAAATTATACGCCTTAAGTGTGGTTGGAATAGTTTTTAAATTTAAAAAAGGCATAACAAAATATTTGTATATAAAATGGGGATTTGACTTCGAATGTTCTACAAGATGTTTCAAAAGAAATTGACGAAAAGGAAAAACAAAAGAAAACCCAAACCAATTTCATTGTGACATCAGTCCATAATTTAATGTCACACTTGATAATTTTTGGGATGTTAATTACTGGGCACCTTGGGTGATTGTGGAAACTATGGGACTAAAATATTTAAACAACTGTTGGAAAATTTTAACATTATGAATATAACTGGTTGCACAAAAATAAGCATTTAAATATTATTTTAACAACCTGCTATAAAGGTATTTTTACTAACTGACTTATATTAATAATAATATAATTAACAAATGACTATCAAAGCTCTTTATTTTAATACAGTGGTTAATGATTTTTCAGAAAATAAAACCTGGCAACAGCTAGTTCTAGAAAATGCTCCGTCTGCCAGAGCTGGACATGGTTGCTTACGTTTACCTTCTAATTATGAGAACCAGGAGGAGGATGAAATTATAGTCTTTGGTGGAGGTGACAATGATGGAAGCTATTTCAGTGACATGCTATCATTCTATGTCCCATTTATGCCAAAAATTGCACAAGTTTCAATCTAAATGAGGCCATCTTAAAGTGTGTAAAAAAAAATATGTTTAAAAAGTTATGTAAATATGATATGCTTATTTTTAAATGTTATGTTTAGTCTCAGTTGTGGATGTTTCTGTTGGTAAGAGGTTTCAGTTTGGCAGTTAAATTCACACTGTAATAATAATTTACGCTGCACATAATGTACACTTTAATTGGTATGAACACTTGGTACAAGATGTACATGTCATTGGTTAACTCATAACTATATGAATACACGTCAGACATATTAGTTTCCCTTTCAATCATAATTTTTCTATTATAAAATTAATATTCTGTATCTAAAGAGACAATAAGTTAATTGAGATATTGTTGCCATTTGATATTTTGTTGCCTCTTCATCATTATTAACATACCCACAATGGACACTTCTTTGAATGGCAGCATTTGTACAAATATTACTTTCTTTATTCATATTATTTAGTAGTTATTTTAGATTAATAATGTTTGTGCCCTTTAACAGTATCTTGTTTGTCCTCCAAGACTATATAATGACATTGCACCTTAGGATGGTCTTACCTTAATTTTACTTAGTTCCATTCCTTCTGGGTGTACTTCATTTATAATACCGGTACTTAAAGACTGATAGGTAAGAATAAGTAGTGACAGCACTGGCTTTAACCATTTTTGGTAAATTTCATATGCTTTTAAAATCTTTTCTCTTTATGTACTCTCTTTACATTGTAATGTCTTGGTTTGGGGGTGTAGGGGGCACAAAAATGTTGGGAGACTGATCTACCAATCTTGTTAACATCTATTGTGCAATAAGCACTTGCAATAATACGTGACCACTTTTGCCCCTAAAAAAATCCATTCATGTCTGGTTTTTAACATCAGTCAGCTATTGATAGAGAGTGCCTACCAACTTAATGCATTATACAGCATTTAAAAAAAAAAGATACTTATAAAATACCCAAAAAATACATTTACTACCAGGTATTGGTTTATTATTTTATTATTTTTTACCCCCTATTTATTAGATTATAAAAATAATTTGATCCGGTTTCCATTAAACATCCTTAACCACGTGATGTTTGTGGAGCAACAGATATTGGAGGATGAAAGTATGGGTTGATTAATGGTTTGCAAATATGATTTTTTTGTTGTTGACCAAATATATTTAAATATAATTTCATGCTTTAAATAAATTAAAGGTTCATAAATTTCATAAATGCTTTGAATCCAGTGTATGATTTTTATTTTATTCCTTCAAAATGTGTATGAACTTATAACCAAGTATGTTTATGTAAATCTGAATATTTTATATGGGTGGACACTCATAGATATAAATGCACCTTAAATTTTTTGTTTTGCAATAGTTTTATTTTATAATTGTATTTCCAAGTTTCGAATGACATTTTGTATATCACAATTGGATGTCTTTTTTTATTTAGATTTAAAGTTAAAAGCTCATTAAAAATATTAAAATACTTAAGTAACTCATCCTTTATCACCAAATTAATGTTAAAACTAAAACAAAAAATATTATTTAATAATTATGAAAAAACATTAAATAGCAAATTTTTTGTAGAAAATCTGCGTTTAAGTTGAAAAACAATATTTGAGAATCAAATGTATTAATAATGGAAATACCCAATACATCTTACCGGTATCTTAATCTAAAGAAAAATTTTGAGATATCTGTAAATTTAACATTCAATAAATAGCTTTAATTTGTTTTTAAATCAAAAAGTTTTAAGGCATTTTAAGAAAATGTGGGGAAAATAGATGTACAAACTTCTAATTACGATAAGGTTTTACTAATCATGGTTAGTAAATGTAAACTCCACACAGTGTTTAAGTATTGAGTGAGTTTTATTTTTGTATAAAATGAAAGAAGTGGCAAAGCTTGAATTTTGGGCCTCTGAATGTTTTGTAAACTTACAGTAGAAAATAAAACATGGTTTTACAAGGCAATAGGTAACAAAAGAGATCAAAATACATGATTCTTCTTGACTTTTGAAGTTTCATTACATTAAAGAAAAGAGGAAGTTATGTTATAATTTTTAATTTGAAAACCCACTGCTGTTGGCAAATTATCTAATTTAGTAATGACTAAGAGGATACTCCAAGGTGATCTGATTGAAAATAAAAATGGCAGGAAAAATCTTTGCACAGCAGTTGGACGCGAAAGACCACAAAAATGAAAAAACAGCACATTTTAAAAATTATGATTTTAATATAAAAACTTTACATAGCAAAACTATTTTTGAAAAAATGTTAATGAGGCAAATTTATAACTTAAATGCAAAGAAAAAAAAATTGAAGGGGACACAAATTTTTTTTAGAAACCTTAAAGGAAGTTATGGGTTACATAAATAGCTATTGTGCAAATAAACCCAAATAAAATCGAAGTGGCTATTAGCACCCTGGTACCAGAAGTGAGAGGTTGGGATTAAAAAACTATTTAAAATATTATGGTTGGGTTTGTAAGACAAAATGAGGTATCAAATGAAAGATAATTGAATGGACTATATGTTTCTAAACTGACTTCTTCAGTTTAACTAAAATAAACTACCACAAATGACATCCGAACAGCATTTAGTCAATGGGCCCCGGATGCACATCACCGCTATTCGCACCCTGGTCCCATTAGATCAATGCTATTCGGATGTCATTTGTGGTAGTTTTTTTAGTTCAACTGAAGAAGTAAGTTTAAGTAAAGATTTTTCCTACCGGTGCGAATAGTCGCAGCCAAAAAATATACTGGAAGTGGTAGTTAAAATATTTTTATTTCCATTAATCAGGGGTTCTTAAGCAGGCGTGCTGTACACGCGGTGGTGCGGCACATCAAAAAAGCAGTGATTTTTTAATTATTTGAATTTTTTGGGGGGGTGTGGAAAATATGTTTTGAAATCGAAATATGGGTGCAGCAAATGTTTTGAAATCAAGAGGGACTGCGGCACTGCAAAAAAGGTTAACACCTGCCATAAGTGATATTGATTCACCCATTATAACTTTTTATTCACTGACTCAAAAATAAGGTTGAGTAGAAATGATGTCTCTCGGGATAGGACAGGCCGGACGTATATCCAGATGACTAGAGATAAACATACTTTTTTAAAATAAATCGCCATGATCCCTCATTAAAAAAAAATCTTTCATTTGCTGTTTCATGTCAGCATATTTTTTTTTAAACACCCCTTTTCATAGCACCTCACGCAATCTCTTTCATGCCACTTTTTAGAACCGTAGATACAGAGAGGCATCGTATAATGTTTTTAATGGAATTCATTGTATAATAAAGATGCTAATAATGAACATTAAATTATATAAATGTTAAGTGATCTTTTTCATGAAGGTTGCTAACCTTCATTTGAACAAGTTTGGCTTTTACAAAGTTTAAAGTTCAGGATAGTGCACACCAGCTCAAGGAAAAAAAAAAATCAAATGATTAAAATTAAATTAAAAATTAATGAAGCAAATATTGCCAAGTCCCAAAATCAATTCCCAGTTCTGAAAGTTCGCATCTTAAATCCTTGCAAAAGTAAAATCTTAACTGCCATATGCTCTGTTGCACTAATCTTAACAATCCGTGATATGTAACTGCTTGATATGTTGGGAAAGAGTACCATTAACCTCGCCACTGCCGAAGTGTAATCCAGCGGCTCACACCGCCTCTGAATATAATGAATCTTGCGAGTATAGTTGATGTCAATGTCAATGAGCATTTTTCTGTACACTTTGGTTTGGTGCTCTCCCATGGCAAATATGGCCAACATTTTCCCATATCGCAGGGCTTTTAAAAAGTCCAGGTCATTGGTCTTGTAAGAGATGCTTAAAATAATAATTACGAAGAAGAATGATAATGTCACCAATATATAATAAAACCAATAGTTTTTGGCATGGTTACGAAATTGTTTTTCACTTGAAAATCCCAAAAAGACCGTCTTTGAGCCTCCCTTGGATGCTTCAATATTTTGGAAACACATACGAGTTACACCACAATATCCTTCATCTATACATGATGCTCCGATGTCATGATGGATAATGGACCCATCTGGAAATCGTATTCCTAGGTCAGATAATGGCAAACATGTACCATTTTTGGGTTCTTTGCAGCACACTTTGCATTTGTCATATTCCTTTATGCATAAGCAGGTAGATAAGTTGAGGGACTTGCACACTTCCACCGAACATTTTCCTTCCTTGCAGACATCCAAGCCAAGGTTACATAATGTACCATCAGGCTTTGGATGGCTAACGGGGCAGTTACCACTTCTACCATCACACCTGGATAACAAAGCACAGCCGTCCATTATATTACAATCATGCTTGGCACTTGAAGGTATATAAGTGCAATTCTCGGTACAACAAGCATGCTTTTTTGGTGAGCATAGTTTATTGTTTGATCTTCTGATTCTGCAAGGCAAATCTGGACCAGTATCTGCATCACCAGGTGTGCAGCATGGGTCAATAAGCATACAATTTATGGTTAAGCCGCAATCACATTCTTCTCCAGCTTCTGGAATGCTGTTGCCACATTGTGGCACTACATTGTCTTGTAGAAAGCAGGATCCTTTCTTCCTTATAACAGGAAGAATGCTTCTAATACTGCACACTGAGAACTTTCTGTTATTTGGCTGATTTCCTGGGTTGGTTTTTGAGAACATGATATAATTCCCATACTCTCCACCAGAGAAGCATTCAGTCAAATCATCATGCATTGCTCCAAAACTATGGGCGAGTTCATGTACCAAAGCCAATACCATACGATCATGGGAGCTCTGGCTGTGGTCGTAAAAGTTTATAAAAGCTGCATTTAAGCTGGAGTAGTAAGAATATGTCCTTATTCTAGGCTGACAAATACCCCCAGGCATGGTTTCATCTGAATAGCCTGGGAAGGCAGTTCCAGCAACACCATTCATATTGCGACGAGTGAAAGCTACGCCCAAACAGACGTCACCAAAATCAGATTTAGAAAGAAGTTTCAGATACTGGTCAGAAGTTACTTTAGGTCGATTCAGTATGTAGTCTTTGTCTTTGAGACTATACACAGTCACCTTCCCAACAATAAAGCCAATGTTATCTCCTTGACCATCCCCATCAAAATCAGTTGATCGGAACACTGCATCAGCATCATTTATCAACTGTAACATCATATTTACAGTGTTTGTGACACTTCCTGCTCCATAATACCTATGAAACAGATGATCTGCCACAATGTGAAGGTTGCAGCTGCGAGGGGAAGGTGTTTCAAATCCAGGACTTCTTTGGGGCCGACGAGATTTTTCATTTAAGGTTTCTATTTCAGAGAAATATAGGCTATGTACTTCATTGGAACTTCCAAAAGAAAATCCAAATAAATCTTCAAAATCATGGATGATCTTGTTACTAGTCTCAACAAGCTTAATCTCAGAACATGAGGCCTGACAGTAAAAACAGTGGTCTCTCTGGTAAAAGTTAGCTTCCCAAATTGATTTGTATTGCAATTCAAACTCAACATTAAGATAAACAACTTTTCCTGAAAATTTAAAGCCATCCCATTGTGCTGTGAATGGAAGAGCAATATCTAAAAATGCTATACTTCCCGAGTAAAAGGAAAAGAGATGCTTTGAAATTTCTTCATGGTACACAGGTACCCTATTATTTTTTGAATCATATTTGACCGTAGCATTTGGAAGGGTTACTTGATTAACATTAATAAAAAGCTTAATATCTCTTTTGTTTATTCTAAACACCAAAACACGCTTATTCTGTCTCAAATTCCCAAAGTCCCCAGGACTGGAAGCCATACTACAAACATGAACAGTTTTGTTGAAATTCTTGTTGCACAGCAAATTTTCTTTAGATTTATTTCTTTCCTCCTTATTTGATGTGCTTATATTAGCCATTGTGGACTGAATATTTGTATTACTCTTGTCAGGTTTTGGAACTGAGTTCTGGGCTAGGTTTTTTGATGAAACTGATATCAGTAAGTACACATGTATTTGAAGCAGTTGTGTTAAATACATTGTTTAGTTCTTCCTCATGCTTAAGTATAATGTTTTCATATCTGTAATGGACAAAAATACATTTAAATATTTTTTACTCTAAAGTGGCTAAAGCCAACATGTACTTAGTCTTAGTCTAATTAGAGTGATGAAGATTTTTTCATTGGAACGGGAAAAGTATTTGGAATGTGATATAAATCTGCTCAAAATAATTGTGAAGGTCAACATTTCACAGCAACATTGTCAATAAAATAAATCATAGGTTTAAGTTTAAGGATTTTTTCGTCCGTTTTTACAATTGTTTCATACTTACATTGCAGAAATAATCTAATAATCTTTAGAAAATTAAATGACTTAAATTTAATTAATGAAGTTGTTATATAAATATCATATAATTATAAATCTATTATTTATATAATTTAAAAAAAATGATAGTTAATGATTTAATTTTTTCATTGTTATCGTTGTATTGTATGATTAAAAGTACCAAAGAGCCTTATGACATGAATGGATACTTTTCTGGAAATTATTGACTGAGCATATAATAGAAATGTAGATGCAATACTTAAGTCTTAAGCTAAAAAAAAATATTAAAGACTAAAGTAGTTAGTTAGTGGTACCCTAGGCCTAGTGCCTAGTGAGTACTAAGTCTTAGTAGTCGAAATAGAAGGCCTAAACTAAGAAGGCTCTATTTCATTTATTTTAATTTCTACAATTAAAACATTTACCAGTATTACTTACCTTTTCAGTTCTTGAACTTACAAGGCCCTACTTTTATCATTATATTAAAACTTGCGATTATTATCAACTGATAAAACTTACAATTAAAATAAAAAACCGCGATTACTTTTTGACTTTTTGAAGTATATCCCTCTTTAATTTAAATAATAATTCGATATTTGCAATACCTGGACTCAATATCTCAAGTTACAGTTCTAATAACTTCTATTTTGATGACATAATTTCTTAAATTTAACAACTAAAATAAATATATAATAAAAAGCGTTTTTATAAGGCAAAATTAAATTTTTGAAAAGATTATATTTAGGAAATATAAAAGCTATATTATTTAATTCCTTAAGTTGAATCAATGAATATTTTTAATTTTGTTTTTTGTTGGTGTATTGCCCGTTTGGACCTTGCTAAGAAACTGAGTAAATAATTGAAATTAAGTTAAACAAATATTTCTTCTTTAAATATCAACTTCTATTCGAAATTAATAAAAATACAAATTGTAACTTTGTAAATGTTAGACAATGTTTAAGAGGTAATCAAAGCAAGTTAACTTTTTGCATTGAAATCGTACCTTTTTTAGTTTATCTAAGTTAGATAACCTCCTCTTAATTTAGCCCAGGGTAAGCAAGTCAGTCAGTATTGTTTGTTTATGCGTCGATTGGATAGTGAATGAGTTAAGTGAGTGCGAAATTTCTCACTTGCTCAGACTGCTTCAATTTAAAACCACCTAGACACACTAATAATTAAAAAAATGCATGTGGATATTATATTTTGTTCTAGAAAGTACCCAGTTGTTAACAGAAAAGCAAAATATGTCGTCGACTTGTTGAGTGCTGTGGTCAATTCTCAAGACCAAACCTTTCTCCATTCCTTGACGATTACCGTAAGTCGTAAGTTAACATTGTTTGGGTAAAGCAAAGAATGGATGCCATGGCGTCATTAGCGTTTTTATTAAAGTTGCCGGGAATTAGGGTTCAGGGATACATTTGGGGTTCAGGTTAGGTTTAGGTATACATTTTCATTTAGGGTTCAGGTTCGGGCACATAGGAATATTTTTACTAAATGACTTAAATTTAGTCTTAGTGACAGAATTAACTGGTCGTGTCAGTCAAGATGGCAGCCATAGGGAAAAACATGGCATCCATTCTTTGCATTTACTTTACCCATTTATTTTTTATTAAAATAAATTGTTTTAGTTCGTTCGTCAAAATCGATCATGACCATTTTTAATCATCGGATTTGTGTGTTGGGGGTGTTTCTGTGCAGATGGTTGTTGACATGTCACAAGACAAAATGTTCTAATTTTAGGCATGTATTTTGGGCACTCCTCAGAATGGTGGTCCCAAATTAAAAAATAAAATATAATACTATTCCTTAGAAATTGTCTACTACTAGTACTAGCCTAATACTAATAGTAAATAGGCACAGATAATTGGTGACTTAAATGTTAAATGTATCATTTTTTTTAAGATCATGATCTTCATCAGCCTCTTCATCAGGCATTTCATCATCATCATTTCCTGAAGAAAAAGACATTTAAAAAAAAAGAATAAGAAAATGAAAGAAAAATGCAGTGGCAAGAGAGAAACAAAAGTTATCTCTGTTGAATTGCTGTTTTATATTTGATGGTGTTCAGCCGGCCACACTAATCAAAGCATACAGTGCCTATTTTGGCATTATTGTGTCATAGTCATAAGTTTGTAGAATGTTTCCTGACATTATTTGAAATTTGAACCAGCCTTTGTGGTCTGCCGGCCATGGTATTGTTAACTTTATATAATTAAAAAAGTTATAATTAGTCTGTAAACAAAATTTGAAATAAAAAAATTATGTCACCAATTATGGATTTAGAAAGTACTGATGTCACTGATGTTGATCTTTATTCTGATATATCATAAACATGTTTGCAAGCTGAAAAATTGTATGTTTAAAAACTTTCATTTTAGAATTAATTTTTTTAGCTGTTTCCATCATTTAACAGCTCGCAAAAATACATTTTATGAAAGCCAATCCATTTTATAATAAAACTTTTTCCAATCTGGGAAGTCCCGTTTATGACACAAACCAGCGAGCGAGTAAGAGTGTTACCTGCTGACTGTTTTTTTTATAAGCATTTTAGCCAAACTTAGTGCTTTTACCATGGATTTAAAAACTGCCATAGGTAAGTTGAAACATCAATTCTTTCTTAGGTATCTTTTATTTATTTAAAAGACTTCATTTCTTTAATGTATTAGTGATTTAGCATCAGCTTATTGATGATTAATACATTGTTTCTTGGAATGATGTACTAGTATTACTAGCCTATTTTAAAGTCTCCTGTATTTAATTTACGAGAATGGAGGCATGGTATCTATATTGTATCCATTCAATTTGTTTAGAAGGTGCATTTGATAATTGAACTGTCAAGCAAATTATTATCGATTCCAGCAAAGTATAGCATTCTATTTTGGGTCACAGTATTTAGTTCCCAAGGGAGAATATGGCCTGCATTATTTTTAGGTGTAGTGAATTTTTAACAGGAAATTATCAGCTAATCCATTTTATAAATAAAGTTATATGGTAAGATGCATAAGAAAGTGATGTAATGTTAATTATTCTTGTTTTAGGTAATAAATATCGTTTTAAATAATAGTAGCCTAATGTTTCTTCCCCTCTTTTGTAAATTTCAGAGACCAAAATTAATCTTTCTGAGCTGAGTATAATTATAATATAGTTATTGGCCTACTAATGACTATATATATTTAGTTGTATTTATATGGCAAATAGGATGCAGTTAAATTCTATTATAGATGTTTGTTTTAATTTTCATATTTCAATAAATGAATCTTAAAACATCTTGTTTGTAAACTTGCAACAGAAAGCAGCACACAAGAAAAGGAAGGCTCAGTACACTGCCCTTAGTTCAAATCAGACTGTCAGCAAAAACATGTTACTTAGCCACTGGTGCTGGTTAGTGGTAGTAGCAATAAAATTATCAGTAATTTGTGCATTTTGTTATTACATTTCTAGCAATGATATCATAATTATAAGTTGACTATTACAATAAAATCATGATGTTACCGTATTACATTGTTATTGCTAGCAAAGACAAGATAATAAATTCTAAATTAACTATTATCCGAACTACCCATATTAAAATCATGATGTTATTTATGACATTACTAGCAATAACATGATCATAAATGCTTGTTCAGTTAAAATCATGATAATACAAATCTTCTTTGGAATATTCACAGGATGTTGATGCATGGATTGTGGAGATTTGTCTGGAAACACCAGTGTAAGGAAATGTTTCCAGATCCATTCAGACATGCAAATAGAGGCATGAGACTTCAAATAACTTATGAACTTATATATTATATGTTTATCTACTTTGTCATACAACTTTTAGTAACTGTACTCAATTGCAGCTTTCAATATTACATTTATACAAATTAACCATATTGTAAATTCTTAATTTTGGGTTTGAAAGTACCCTTTAAAAAATATTTCTTAAGCATTATTTTTATTTTTTAACCTGAGTGTTTATTTCTAATTCAAAACATTATCAGTTTCTACAATATGGTGAACAATTTTTTTAGATATCTCACTTGTTAAATCTTTAGAGTTTTATTAAATATTCTATAAAATTCTAATTTTGTGTGACCATGCTTAGTTAAGATAATTCTAGTTAATTATAATTTATCCTCTGCCAGTTAATGTCACAGTAATAACATTTATATTTCCTTCAAAATTATCTAAAAATAATATTTCTTATTCATTTAGTTAATTTTTAAAGATTTTTTAAAAACTAACTAAAATTAAAAATTGTCTTTTTGTCTCACTTTTCATAATTTGTCAAATTGTTATTCAGCTCATTTTTGTGTGAATAAATTTTTAAGTTACATCTTTGTGACAGCCCTGAAAGAAATTGAGTATTTTTATATGTAAGGTATAACTGGCTGTGTGTGCAAAAAATATGAAAGTTCCAACTTAGTTATTTTAGAAGCTAGCAGGTGTCAAAACTACACATTCGAGTCATTGAAAATTTGACCCTTTTCCCGAGTTTTTACAAATTCATAATTTTATTAAAATTGAATAGAGAGAATTAAAATTGGTGGTTCTGTTCTGATTAAGCCAAGCTCTATTCAGGATAATTGTTGAATTTAATTATGAAATTTTCATTTAGAATACCTACTTTATGTGTAGTGCCAGGCTAAAAAGTAATTTCATAAATATATTAATTAATTTACATTAAATAAAACATTTTATTTAGAATTAATGGAGGTAAAGATGTATAGGTCATACGTGAAAAAAAAAGCCAAATATAGTGACTAACTTTGGCATGGAACCGTAAAGGATCAAGAGGACAAAGAAGACATTAAAACATCCGGAGAGGAAATGTCAACAAATATGTAACAAAGATTGGAAAGATTTATAAATAAGATAAAAGTTAATTTTTATATTTATAATTTAGAGGATTATTTTAAAAAATGTCTACAATCAACTTATTTTCTTTACCCTTCCCAGGAGGAAATCAAATCTTCTTTTTATGTTTTATGCAATGGTAGAAAAGTCTCCTATGGGACTTCTCTGGAGGATGGTAGAACATATCATATTGTTCCAAGATTGCTTGGGGGTAAAGGAGGTATGTTAAAACTTAGCTTTTAAAGAATAGATATTATCTACTGCTGTTATTTTATTTGCGGGCCCCCCCCCCACCCCCCCCCACAAAAACCTCAGCAGTTGGCCAAAAAATGTATATTTATAATAGTGCAGGTCAGGGCTGACCACCCCCTTTCCTATGCTAGTGATTTGCCCTGCTGTGTGGGACAATTGTGAATGCATTGGAAAAACAGATGACCCGTTTAAAACCAAAATTCCATAAACTGGTTATGAAACCCATTTCCAGAAAAAAACTAAATTAACATCCCTATTCCTAATCTGTAAAACTTATAAGTGTAAAAATTATCTCATATACTTAACTAAACAATACTCTTAGGCTACTCCATGACATGGCTTAAACAATACTTTTAGGCTACTCCATGACATGGCTAAGTAAACCTCACTTTTATGTGTGAAGGTTCATTCAGAGTGCCAATATAATGAAAAGTTAACCAGCCTATGAAGACACTTGTCTATAATTTAACTGTGCCACTGTTATTTTATTTTGATCTTTTCTATTGTTGCAAGCTTGTGAGAAAACTAACTATGCAACTTTTTGTACCTTATTGTTTAGTAACTATGTTTAAATTTAAAGTTTTACAATGTCAATTTACAGTTCATTGAGTTATTAACCATTTTTAAAATGTGTTGTAGTATGAATTATTAGATAGCATTAACTTACACAGCATTATAATCTACCATGTAGGCTTTGGGTCTATGCTGCGAGCTATTGGTGCTCAGATTGAGAAGACAACAAGCAGAGAGGCTTGCAGAGATTTGAGTGGTCGAAGGATGAGAGACATCAACAATGAAAAAAAGTAAGCTAGCGCAAGATAATGATTCTTCAAGTAAACTTAACAATTAAACCAAAAAGAGTCTTTGTTTAAAAACTGGAATATTATTTGTATGGTTTTTAAAAAAAAAAAGAAGAAAGAAGACGGCTGATCATATTACTGCTATATATTTATTTCAATCTTAGACTTAAGGAATGGTTAGCCAAGGAAGCAGAACGAGAGCGAGATCGGGAAACACGGAAACAAGAGCGTCTTGCCAAGCAGTTAGCCCCAACACAGCACAAATTTGATGACCCGGAATATCATGAGCAACGGACTAAAGTACAAGAAGATTTAGAGGATGCATTGAGCAAAGGTCATTAAAATTAAAAACAGTTTCATGTCAAAATTAGATTTAGAAAAATGGAATAGGTTTTAGCAGTCCCTTTGGCTTAGATTATTTTTCTTTAATAGAGCATAGCAGAAGTTGAACGAATCTTTTTTTACTTCAAAAAATAAAATAGAAGAGCCTCCAAATATTGCTGTTTGCACAAAGTTGAAGGATTCTCTTTTTAACCCACGAACTGTGGTCGCCCGAGCACGGTCCGATAGCAACTTCCAATCCAATATTTAACGGTAATTATAGCCACGTCCTTTTATTAATAATTAAATCATCTTCCGGTTCAAGCTGTTTCGTGATAACTTGAAAATAAATAAATTTTAATCGGAGTTTTATATCGCTGTTTTTTTAAAAGCTAAAATGTTTGAAGCCCTGGCGGGGCCTTCAGTGCAAGAACTAATAGAAATATTTTTGAAATCTTTTTAGGAGAGGTTTTAAGTGATACTTATGATGATTTTAACATTCCCCATGACGAAATCAGTTGAGATTATTCTTCTTGTGAATTTTATACTAGTCTTAGTGATACTGAAGTAGGCCTACTGAGGCTA
The DNA here is from genome assembly GCA_964033795.1 of Lymnaea stagnalis. Taxonomy (NCBI): domain Eukaryota; kingdom Metazoa; phylum Mollusca; class Gastropoda; family Lymnaeidae; genus Lymnaea; species Lymnaea stagnalis. The sequence goes on from CAXITT010000084.1 coordinate 662,414, forward strand.
CTGTTAGACTTCGAGCCAGGCCCTGAGGTTGGGCAAGGACTGACTGAATTTTAGTCACAGAAGGTACAGATTATAGTTCAGAACTAATAAATTTTATAGTTAAACAACCCAAATCATTTCCACAGTTCCTTTTTAAATGTTTACTAGTCAATAATAACTATTTTGCCTGAGATTTCATATTTTGTACTTGGTTTTAGCAGTGGTCCCAGTTTCACATGTAAATGACATAACATAACTAAAATTGCTTTTTAGGGGTTTAATTGCAATCAAAACCTTAGCAAACTATACATTTTCTTAAAGATAAATGAATTGGCTACAACATTTAGATTTGTGTTTTAAGTGCATGTATCTATAAAAATTTATGTTGCGAGCACTTGAAAGCAAGACATTTTGTCAAATTTTTTTTCCTTGAGAACTCCAAGGTCAAGGACACTGAGCAAAATTTTTTTTACTGGGTGGGCAATATGGTCAACTTTATCCCCATCCATTTACCTTTCTAAAAATATATACATATAGGGATCTTGTATCAATATTTCTATGTCATTTAATGCAATTTCAAATGGCACTCAAAACGCTCTGAAAAGCTCCACACCACAGAATGATGCATGCCACAGTTCGTGGGTTAATAAAAAACAAAGCAAATAAAAAAAACCAACCCAATATTGCTGTCAGTGAATGTGCATAGTACTAATAACAAAACAAATTATTTAATATTTTATTCTTTTATTTCACTAGCTCTTGTTGCAAAAATAAAAAAAAAAAAGTACCTGTAACCAAAATTGTAATGGTACATCCACTCACTCTTTAAAAAAATAATCCAGTTTAAAAAATAAATACTCTTAAATAAATATAATGTTGGTTTTATGTATATCCAGGCTTAAAAAGAAAACAAGAAAAAACTAATGATAGCGGTCCTTCATCTTCTAAGAAGTCAAAGCAAATTGGAAGCAGCTCAAAAACAGAATGGTTTGTATATTTTTTATTTAATACTTTTAAAGTTTTATGTAGTATCAATAAATATAATTTAAAAATTATTTAGGAAACAGTCTTGAAAAAAGACATATTTTCCTCATGAATATTTTTTTTTTCTCACATTTAAAACATTTTATATGTATCTCAAATCAAGATTTAATTATCATAGGCTCGGTGCAGACCTCGACTCTGATGATTTAGACAGTAATCCAGACGATGAAGCTAATCCTGGTGATCTTAGTTCTTGGACTGAAAGTTCTGAAAACCCTGGTTACATAGTCAAGAATACGGAAGCAGATGACAGTCAGTCTAGTTCATCAGTTAAGCAAGAACTGATTAGTGTGGTGTCAGACGATCAGACTGTACAATCATCCAGACACAGTGATGAAGAAATTAGTTGTAAAACTGAGTTAAATGAAACTTGTGAACTTTCTTCTACCAAATCTACAAACAGTGGCTCCTCCCCCATAAATCTGGATGATTTCAAAAGTAGTCAAGAGTTGGCACAGCTTGGATTAGAGGTTTTGAAAAATGCACTAATGGTTAGAGGCCTCAAGTGTGGTGGGACACTGCAGGAGCGAGCTGAAAGATTGTTTTTAGTAAAGGGATTGACAATCGACCAAATTGATCCTTCACTGTTTGCAAAGTCCAAAGGCAAGGGTAAAAAGTCAAAATAAAGTGGTTTTCAGTTTGAAGTGCACAAAAATGAAAAAAAATGTTGTTTTTATTTATGAAACAAAGAGATGTGGTGGACAAAAATGTTTTTAAAAATCAATTTTATTAAAAAAAAACCTTATCTCCTTATGATGATTAGTTGTTAGATAAATATGTTATGCAAAAATTTTTTTTTAAAGGCATTGCTAGAGTTGGGCAAATTTTCATATCCACAATTTGAATAGAAGTAAAAGAAGAATATTGCCTGCAACTGTAATAAAATTTTAAAGCTAAATTATTACTGACATGCCATTTTCTATTGGAAATGATTTGTAACTAGGCTTGTGTCAAAAGTTGCTAACAATGGACATTCTTCAGATTAATGGGTCTAATCAACCAATAATTAAGAGATAATCTGTAGTTTAAATTAAATTGAAAGTTCTCATTTAAAAATAAATAGTAAGTTATAAAATATCTTGGTTGAAAAAATGTATAATTAATAATTAGAGTTAGAGATTACATAGTTGAGAATGGACAAATTGGCATTAGCTGTGTGTAGTTCAACAATTTTTGAAAGTGAAGAAATTGCAAAAAGTTATAATTCATAATCACATTTCAATGAGTTCAATAAATAATATATTAAAAAAAATCACAGATTGCTCTCAATGATAGTAAGATATCACAACCATTGATAGAGACTCCAGATTATTGTTCAATATTGTGTTAAATATTTTTCATAAATAATACCAATGACAGTATCACACAATGACAGTAATCACACAAATAACACTACTGACACTATCACACATTTTAAGCACTAAAGCTGAGACCTTCACCCTTAATGATAATATTGATTTCAACGGATTGAAAACAAATTGTTAGCAATTAAATGTTAAAGATAAAAGAAATTTTCAAAATCACATAAATGGGTTGTGAATAAATAATGGGCACAAAATCTTTATTGTGATTGTTCAAATAATGGGATCTATGTCAACAAAATTTGCTGCTGGTGTTAATGTAGTTACCGGTACATTACATTATTACAACAGTTTATATTTTGAGGTTCCTAAGTAAACTCAGAGCTGTTTACTCTTACGATTTTGGCGTACAATGTAAGATTTCGAGGTGTATCCATTATACATACTGTATGTTTATTTTTTTACTATTAAGATCTTGTATTGAAAATTTTGCTATGATATTGTACGATTTTAAGAGTTTGCAGGTAAACAGGTCTGCGTACTCAAAATAAGTTAAGCAGCAAAATGTAAAGCACAGTAAATTCTGTTTTTTTCAATGGCTCAAAAAGTTGAAACATTGTGCACAAAACCCCGACTTCATTTCTATAAGTTGAAGTACCCGTAAATAAATTATAATGTAAAAATTGAAGAATGTGAATGATTTTCCTTTCTCAGTTAATTTAGAACCCATTGTCTCCTAGTTGCTTCTGTTATTGATCAGATTTGCCAGTATCTACAGTCAAACTTTCTGATTGTTGATACAATTTGCTAGTGTCTACATTCAAACTATCTGATTGTTGACACAATTTTCCTCGAGCAAGCCTACACAATTTATTTATAAAACAAATCCCAATTTTCTGTACACATCTGGATTTCTTAGCCTTACAGTGTGGTTCCACGCGTTGATGGTCTGGCTCATCAGTTTTCATCTGCTCTATGTCATTTGATATCGCACTTGCCACGTCTGTAAGCTTTCCTTTTCTAGAACTATCCAGTGATTCTACACTGGCACACCAGGTCACGGATCTTTTTTTATCTCTGTTAAAAGCTGCTGCAATGCACGTTCCTTGTTTAGCCTGATCATTTTGTTTGGGTAAGACGCTGCTATTGCCTATTTCTGTGCCAGATTTCAGAGAATAGGAGTTGTTTGTTTTCATTCTATTTCCTTTCTTCTCTGCTGTCTGAACAATCGTGAAAACATTTTTGTTTGAATTATTGTCTACATTATTATCACGGGTGATTTCCAAAGTTCCACTACCGGTATTTTGTACGGACCTCCCCAACCAATTCTTGTGAGTTGATGGTGAAGCTTTCTTGGATATATTATTGGCAGTGTTTGTCATCTGTAAGCTTGACTGAGCTGTACTTGAGTGTTTGAATTGAGATATGGATGCCATATTACAGAGCTGAAAAATAAATGTGAACGTTTCAATTTGTTGAATAATTATTAAACATTAAGGCTTAACTGAGTGCAGTTTTTTTTTACACCGTGTCTAAATATTTTGAAAAAATACGAAAGGTCAAAGTGTGACAAAAAAAAGAGTTAACTTCTAATTTCCTATAATATTAATAGATATGCCAGCCTTTAAACAATGGACCCACAGAAAGTCATACACCCTACCTGCCGGCCTTTAAATAATAGTCCTATACCATACCCATGGCTCTTAATTGATTAATATAATAGTCACCTCCACAAATGACACAAATTAAACTTTTTATATAAAACATGTTGAGCAGGGGAAGGGCCAGTTTTGAAAATGAAGCAGGACACATCAGAAGCAAAATATATAAGACATAAGCAAAGGTTAATTAAGGTAATGTTAAACATTGTGGGTTGGTGGAAAAATATTCATTTATATTCTTCATTTCTATCAAACCTGTTCACCTTGTTGTGTTCTTCATCACCGCTGTAAACTGATGGTTCCATCAGGCTAGGGACAATTATCTCATCTGTGTTAGCCTCAGTGCTCAAATTTATTTGCATACCTGTCTCATCATCATCAAAAGTTGGCCTGTCTATGGGTGACATGTTGAACTGTTTGAGGAAGGACACATAATAATATCATGGAACAAAGAATTGGTTCAAAATAAAACTATTGGAACAAAATACACACAAAAAATACATTTTTAAGAGGCCTTGATGTAAGAGTAATATTCAGAACAATAATTTTTTTTTTTGCATGGCTAGTTTAGTGATTAAGTAAATTGATAATTAAATATACTGATATTTTTCTCTTTTATTGCCACTATCTTGTCTTAGTCATGATTTCAGATGTTTACATCATATACCCGAACTTGGGTGAAGGAATGTGAACTAAGTCCACAGACTCTTACATTAAAGCAGCTGTGACACTACATTCTAATGACAAACATAAACTAGATTTAGAGACTTGGAGTCGCAAAGAAGTTCTGCATGTAAATGTAAATAGATCTTCAGGGTTTTACACTTTATTTCAACACATAGCAACAAGAAAAATTCATGAATAACCCCCCTTTCACCAGGTGCATATCCTACATGTTTACTTCTTTCATAAATGGGTGGATCACAACTTTTAAATTAAAATAGCATGTTCACAAAGTCAGTTTTTTTCAATTATAAAAAACAACTGATACAGCAATTTTTTAAAAAAGTTTACTCAGATGATACTTTTAAAAGCAATTTAGATATATTTAGACATAATTCCTTGGTTAACTCTGTGCAGTCCAATGTTTTTTTTAAATTATTTTATTTTTAGGTCATCTCACATAATGGGATATTATAAAAAGAGTACAGTAGGTAGTTAATACCCATCAGATTATATATTTTATTATTCAGAAATGAATGGACATTCATATTTTATAAATTGTGCTAGAAAATGATTGTGTTTTCTCTTACATTCACGATTGAATGGTGAAAATGATTTTACATTATTATAACATTTTTTTTTTTTACACAAATAACATATTGTAAGGCAATCTTTAAAAAAAAATTTGTTTTTTTAATTATGCAATCAAATATAAAAAATCCGAAAAAGGAATTTTACAAATACCGGTACAACTGTTCGTTTTTTAAAAAATAATCTTTTTAGGTGAAACATGCATAAGTGGTAGTGTTTTTGCAGTTAAATTTAGACAAGTGAGCTTATTATGCAGAATTATTTAAATAAAAAGTTTAAAACCTATTTATTTTTAAATTTAAAAGTTTATATTTATTCTAAATAATTTGAATAATTTTGATTTTAAATTATTGAAATTTTAATAACTAGATAATTATAAATAAGAATAGTAAAGCCAGAGCTTACATGACTAAATAAGTTCTAAACAAATACAAAAAGAGTCAAAGAGTCTTCTAGGCTTAGGGGATGTTCTAACAATAAACAATAATTTCAATTAGATATAAAGACTTATCACATTTCAAACAATTCATTAACAGTACAGTCTGATGCTCTTTCTTTTCATGACAGTAACACTGCATGATGGGATTGGCTCATGTCGAAAAGTAAAGAAAAAAAAAATTAGTTTTCTGTAAGGGTATTTTCTTCCAAGTAGTGTAGATCAGGAGTCTCAAACTTGCTGCCCGCGGGCCATTTGCAAGACGATATTTTGCGGCCCGCTACTTGACAGCAAAGTTTAGTGTTAATGCAGCCGGCACGTTTCCCCATTCTCATATCTATAATGGGACCCTCGATGAAAGTTTCAGTAGAGTCTCACAGACTAGTCTAATTCTGATGTTTATTATGTTGAAATAGATTTGGACGTTGATTATAATGGTAAAAACCGTTGTAAAAAAATCGGATTAAAAGTCTTTATTTTATAGCATTTTATAAGACAAACATGGCCAAAGTTTTGAGAAAAGTTTTAAAAAAGTCAGTTAGTGGGTAATACACAACCATAATTTTTTAAATCTAACAACCTGACACAGTATTAAAGAATCCCTATTAAAATTACTGCTAGTGTTTTCGAGTGAAAGAAATTCCGAGCCTGTCAGATTGGTCACTTTCAAAATAAGGTTAGTCAAAAAGGCCTTTTCTTCTATAAAAAAAATCAAAATTTGTTCTCCCTACAATAGCATCTTCCATCGCATCAATAATTCATAAATATTGCCTGCCCCTGCCTACTGTTTGAACACGTTTTAGCCTTCAAAGCCTTCATGGAGAAGGATGTAGTGGTTTTTCCTGTACTAAGTGATCCCAAATGGCTCATGGACTTGGCTTTCCTTGTTGACATTACACAGGAGCTGTATGTAATCAACAAGAATTTACAAGATCAGGGGTAGCTTGTCAGTGTTGCCTATGACAATGTCAAGGCATTCTGAACAAACTTGTGTCATGGAATACCCAGCTTTCTGAGAGAAACCTCTTCCATTTTCCAACATGCAAAGTACTCTTGGACTCGGGGACCATTCAGTAGTAAGTATACTACAGGAAAAACTACAGGAAGAATTTGTTCACAGTTTTACAGACTTCAAAACACACAGAGCCACTTTTCACATTTTTGCTGACCCTTTCTCCATCAATGTGGAATATGTCCCCACCCTTTTTTTTTTTTGCGCTTCAAATGACTGAATTTCAGTGCAATTCTGAACTCAAGGCTAAGTTCAGGGAGGTGAATAGAAAAACAAACAAGCTTGGACAATTTATGTGAGAATTGCCCTCCACCTTCCCTGACACATCCAGGTTGTTCAAGCAGATCATGTGCCCTTTTGGGTGTACCTATCTGTGTTAAAAGCTCTTTTCCACTATTAACGTTAAAAGGTCAAGGTTCAGGGTGAAACTTACTGATGAGCATCTTCAAGCTATACTGAGGGTCTCAGTTGCTTCCTCACTCAAGCCAAATTTTGCTCAGCTGTGTAAGAAGAAGCGCTGCCAGATCTCTGGCAACAAGGAGTAAGAGGAAGAAAGTGAAGCCGAGTTCTTGAGAACCCTTAATGTTTTTATTTGTTATTAATAAAGGTTCAGCTGATTGTAACAGTTGTACTTCATTGACTTTGTAATCGCTTTTTTTGTGGAATACTTGATGTGGCCCAGTCTGACTCAGACTCACCCTCCTGAGGTCCCTTGATGATTTAAGTTTGAGACCCCTGGTGTAGAGGTACTTCTTTTTCTTCTCTCATATGGTTGGCAAAAGCATTGGTGTAGTCACAAATTTTCAACATGATATCCTGACAGAAAAAGAGTGAAGAAATTGCCTGTGGACGATAATTAGTTTATTTGTAAATTGCAAGGAAGCATGACATAAAATCAGGATTTAATTGATCTAACAGATATAACAATAATATAAAAGTTGTAATAATATAAATTATGTTAGTGTTAGGATAAGAAAAGTGATATTTTAAAACAAAATAATTATCAAACATAAAATCGAAATATTAGGCCTATGGCTATAGCCTATTCATTAGTCCTGCAATTCTAATCTCAAAAATTTCTTGCCTTGAGTTTTTAGTTTTTGCATTTCATTTCTAGTTGTTTGCTTCCAGAATCCATAATATTGAGACCAGGTTTTCTTTTAGAGATAAATTTAGGTACTATATGGCCTGAGGGATCCCTGGTCAACATCTTGATATGTTTTAATCCAAGTCAATTCGCAATGTGTTATCTGCCCTGATTAGAGAAAAAAAACATTTTAAATATAAGGCTATATTAAATAAACTAATTAATAACATATTTTTAAAAGAATGAGTTAATAAATTCCCTTATTTACTCATTAGAGTTAGGCAAAACACAAAAACAACAATGAAAACTAAAATTAGCCGATTGATCAGCTGATTATGTAAACTAACACTTTTATTTTTAAAGTCAAAACAGGATTGGAAAATAAAATTATCATTAAAAAAATGTAAGACTATAACTAGGATACTATACTTAAATTGCTAAATATATTTTGTTGTTCAGATTATTTAGAAATGTTAATTTTAGTGGTCTAATTGAGTGAATAGATAGACTTACATAGTTAGAAACTGTACATGTGTAGGTAAAGAGACATCCATGTCTTCATCCGATGTTGTTTCATATTCATCTGTATTCCAATCATCAGAAGAGTCACTTAGCGAATGATCTGAGTTAGTTTCAGTGTTTTCTAAACTCATTTTGGATTAAATTTTTTTTTAAAAATTGAAGCAGCTAGTTCGATTCGAGTCGCGACAAGAAAACAAAATGGATGAAGAAAACTTGTGTCGGTCGCATTCAAAACAAAACAATTTTTGTTTTGTTTTTAAATTGATAATTATATATAAAACCTTAATATTTATAAATTAAACCCTTTTTAATATAATAATATTTTTTAACTAAATCAAAAATAAATATTACAACAAAAAATTTAAAAAATACAATAATTATAATAACAATTCAGCTCCTCCCCTTTCCAACTGGCAAAAACGCTGGATTTCTCTATAGTTGGACCTTAAAGAGTTAAATATGCTAGAAGTAGTAATTCAGATTCCTAATTTAAAATATTTAAATTAAATGGAAATCCATATTATTGAGTTTAATCTGTTTATAACCTTATTTTTCACTGAAGCGGGGGGAAAGTCACGTTGATAGATTGTGTTGTTACACTTTAAGCTATGTGAATATAAAGTGTCAACAGTATAAGTGTGGCAGTGTATGCCCCGTTAGCCCGTTATTTGGAGACAACCGCTATTAGTACAACCATTTTTGGCGCCCAACGCGAGGTCGCGCGGTGTGACCTCGCCTAGCACTGGATCGGAATGTTGAACTCAGGTATCCCTTTCACCCCACCCGGACGGTCTCTATACGGCAGGCTTCTCCTGCGCATAGGGAGGAAATAATAGAATACCACGATGTGCGCTTTAGTTAGAAAATCAATAATTTATTTCTCGGGAACCCTAGCGTATTAAGTTATAAATTATATCTAGTTAGAAAGGGGATTTTATTCACTATACCTTAGCATATTTACAAGTTTCCATCGTTGGAGGATACTTTAACATTTAGTCATTAAAGGAGTTTTCGCCTTCATTTATAGTGGTCCCCACCCCTTCTAGTTAAAATATCTCAAGAACTATTTAACTAATAAAAATATAAAATAGTATCTTAGATAGCTGAGACAAAACTGCACAGATCACATATAAGTCGTTAGGGCTTTGGTCAGAGATTTTAATTATTACTCGGGATTAGTCCCCAGAGTTAGGCATTTTATCCCAGGAAACTGGCCAGAAGGCAAAACGTAGACCGACTTGGTTTAAGTCTGACGGAGAAGCTCTCTCATATGTCCGCGCAAGGCTTTAAAAGGGGGAGCACACTAAATTGGGGGGTCATTCGAGATTGGTCAGCATCCCTGCAGTGTGCCTTTGTTCAGTGCGGCCCATTGGAACGCTCTGTAAGTAGAGGCAAATACGCCATTTTTTTTCTTTGTGGTTAGTAGGAACTTGTTGAGTGTTAGCATTAGAAGATTTCTGTTCAGACTTATAGCCAGGATATAGTGTAGAATAACCTACAGCGTGTAGACTTATGCTCAGGCTATTTTAAAGGTTAACATACAACCGGTAAATAAATTCTTTAATAGGATTAATAAATTAGATACCAGTGACCAGGGTTTGTGAGCGTAACAAACAACTGCATATCGTTCTGGGTACACATACTGCAATGCGCTTATAATATAAGCTATTGATACAACAGTATACAACCAGCGAGTGTCCGTCAAATATGTGTAATAGGCTAACTTTCCTGCCGTGTGCTAAATTCTCACATAGGAAATAGTGCATGTGTGAGGATCATATTCCATATAATGATTCATTCTGCAATCTGCTGTTGTCTTAACAAGACACAGCGATGGGCAGATACAAGTATCAAGCCAACGGTGGTCATACTTTATACCATTGTATGTACTGTCCTGCTATGGGTGCTTCTTACATAGACACCATACCTGGATGGCATACTATAATAACTTCAAGATCTTTAAAGTTTATGTTAGCCCTCACATCGCACTCTGGTTCTGTGTGTAGCATTAACACTGTGCATGTGTTTCAAATTAAACACTACACGTGGTTTCTTAAACATTCGTAATACAAAATAAGTATCTTTGCCATGTGTATAAAACAATACTACGTACGTATCATTTATCATGCTTTCTAATTAAGTATATGTTGTCGCCACGTGTAATTACGTGGTTATGTAACATGTTTATTGTTAGCTATGTTAGTCAGGACATTGTTGACCTGTACTATTTGTTTATTTTCAGATATTGTCCTTTTTCTTGTTTTCATCATAGTAGAGCATTAATAAAGCTATAGTCCTCAAGACCTGATTGTTTCATTGTGATTGTATTTAAAAACTGTAAGCTACGTCACCACTCGGCTACATAAGTAAATTATAAACAATCTGGTCTAATCCAAAAACTAAGGTGGTGGCTTAAATTAGGACAAAAGGATAGTGCATTTTCCCCTCTAAAGCAACGGACCACAGTATTCATCCAACGTACTGTACAACAGTACAAAGAGGAACTGATGAGACCAAGACCTCTACTAGTTTTCAGTAAAGGACACAGTAAGAATGTTCAAAGTGAAACTGAAATTAATCTGTAGAATTTTACTTTCTACTTACAGTACTTACAGTCAATGCAGTGAAATGTTTCTCTGGTGTACTTGTCTTCTTAGTATCTTTTAATGTCTGTGAACAAAAAAAAGATTAATATATATTTTTACTAATGCCTTGGGGATGAAGGGTATTGTTTGGAATAGGTCATGTTGCATACATGTTTTTAAGAGGAGGGCATTTGAAGTCTTAAAATAAGTATAATTTTTTAACACAATGCTTGTATACCAGAACTATAAAAGAAGCATTTTAATATTCTAGGCAATTAATGTTTTAAATATAAGTATTATGTAACTGTGCTGACTGAAATTATCATAGTCAATTGTAATAACCATTAAATGTTCTTGATCCTGGTTTAGACTTTCGCCCACATAGTGGTCCTTTTTGGGAGACCACACTTTATCATTTGACTTTGTTCCCGCTGGATCAACTTTTCCTAGAGAAACAAAGTTAAATATTATTTGGAAGGTAATTCATAATATGACAAAGTATTAGCAATGGTGAGTTTCTTATTTTTTAAAATTATTTTTTGGTGGGAGGGGTAAGGAAATTTCAGAGCTTGCAAGAAAAATGTGCAATTACATTTTTTAAATTTAAAAGCTAAATTAGAATTTAAATAGGATGAGAAAAAATATGAAGTGCATGCAAAAGCAGTAACCAGCAGGCCTATACAAAATTGTTGTGTAACTGAACTGAGCTAAGAGTGGGTAGATTCATTGCAAATAAAGAATTCTGAACATGGCACTGTGTCATGTTTTTAAAAAAAAATAACTTTAATCTGAGGTACCCTGAACGCATTAAAGATATTAGTCAAATTAGAAATACCTTTCTGTATTGTGGTTTGTCCCAGTTTTTCAATGCTTGAGGTAAAAGATGTACCGGTATCTGGAGCAAACAGCATTGTGGAACACTTAGGGGGATGTCTCAACATATCTATCACAGCTTTATGTTTGGGATTTTCTTTAGGCTTTCTGGAAATATACATGACAGCTTTAAAGACAAGGGCAGGTATGTATACAGTGAAGGAAATAGTGGAACTAGATATGTTAAAGCTTGATATGAAAGAACAGGATAGATTCAGTGAACATCTGTGTGATATCAAACAAGGCAAACTATCAGTCTTCTCATCCCATTTCAACAGAGGTAAACAAAGGCACATCAGATGTATCCATCATGGCTCTGATTTCTTTCACTAAAACACCAGTGAGAGAAAACAAATTAAGTCAGATTTTTGGCACCATATCATCTTTAAGGAATCAACCAAATACTATCCAACTAGTGGCACTCAGTTTCCATGTATTTCTTTTCTTGTCTTATTTCTTATAATCTTTATAATTTTTTTTGTGTCTATAAAATCTTAAATTTCACATTAATGATACCTAAATTCTTTTACTTTCTGTAACCTTTTGGCTAGTACAGGTGTTTCGGATTTGTTGCTCAATCATTTTTCTACAACACAGCGAACTACAGACACTTAACCCATTTGCTATTAACCTCTAACTCCGAAACATCGCCCACTGGAGTACTAAGCAAAGGGAGATAACTCTAACGTTGGAACCAGTAATCAATATGCAATTATAACCAAAAGACTTAAAAAATAGAAAATGAACGATGTTTCTAAAAATGTATCGTTTTATATATTTTTGTTTACAATTCTTTTTGCTGTCAAGCAAAATATCCAGTTTTTAAAATTTCCGCAGCATTTGTGGTTTGCAGTGATTTTATTGAAATGTTGAAAATCAGTAACCCTTAAAACTTGTGTATGGTGCAGCCAGTTGTTGTTTCCCTGGTTCTACCACTTTCCTTCTTGTTATCATCAGTTTAACCCTGGTAACTTCAACATTTGTCTGCCAAGTATGGCTCTCAACATTTGGTGAAAACTGCGTCATTTCATTCATTAGTCGACATAAACTGTTGGAAATAATCCGCTGTACTGCTCATAAACGGTTGGAAATAATCCGCTGTACTGCTCATAAACGGTTGGAAATAATCCGCTGTACTGCTATCAGTTGGAAAGCTATCAATGAAACCTTTTATCTCTCTAAATCTTTAAATCTGATCAGTAACACTGGTCAATGTGTCTGACCAACACTCGATGACAGTGTAAGGCCTTGTCATTAGGGACAACAACCACCACACCCCCCCCCCCCTTCTTAAAAACGATTATTATTATTCTAAGATTATCCTGTTTTTTTTATATAAACTGTGTCAATATCGGAATTACCTTGATTGCCTGTATTATTTTTGAACAACACAATCACAAAGCTCAAGAATGGAAAGAGATAAAAACTACTGTTTTTTTAAAACGAAATGAGCCAATTTCCTACTTTTAAAGTATTCCAATGCTATTTGCATGGATATAAGGCGTCTCACACTTGATATGACGCATTGGGTCATATTAGTGGCAAGAAGACATGTGGCATTTGGATGGAATAGTAGCGAATGTGTTAAGTCGTTAGCGCTGACCTGTTTACTACTTGGCGACTTCCCTTTGAACATGATGTAGCCTCTGAGAAAATTAGAAAAGAAATTAAGATTTGAAATGTGGGAATTTCTAGGCCACAGGTAAAGGTATAGAATACATACTGTTAATTTTGCTAAAAGCTTTGTTATATTTATAAAACCTTTACTTTGATTAATCCAGATTGGTGAGATGAAATCTGGGAACTGAACAACTCCAATGTCATCTTTGTTCTTGTTAGTGGTTGAGTTGAGTTTCATCGGTATCTTTTTCATTTTTACAGGAGGAGATGTGGTCATGGGTTTGGTGAAGATGGAGGAAATTGCTAGAATAAAATTTGTCTTTTAAAACATTTTGTTCTAAATCATTAATAATAATAATAATAATAATAAGTGGTCTTATATAGCGCGGTACCCCGGCCTAGGGCTGGGCTCACCGCGCTGTACATATATAGCAAAGAGGCATAATCATAATATTAAAATAAAATACATAAATGAAATAAAAACAACATATAAGCAAAACAACACCATAGGTCTATTCATCCACCCACACCAGACATTTTTACAAGGAAACCCATGTACGTTTATCGGTTTATAGGAGGAGAATCAGTCAGGGTAGTAGAGTTTAAATAGATGTGTTTTGAGTGCAGTTTTGAAGGCCTGTGTGGTTGTTATATTGCGGATGTGTAGTGGCAAAGAATTCCATTGTTTGGGGGCGCAGAAAAAGAAAGATCGTTCACCATATAATTTAGTGCGTGTCTTGGGAACGGACAGAATACGCGAGTCTGCGGAGGAGCGAAGTTGTCGAAGGGGTGAATAGACAGAAAGAAGTTCAGTTAGATAGGAAGGGCA
>CAXITT010000084.1:677574-688472 GCA_964033795.1 Lymnaea stagnalis
TTAATTTCACCCTATTTTTTACCCATTTTTTATCCCCCCCCCCCCCCTCCTTAATTTCACAAATTTTAGACACCCTCATAATACATCATCACAAATTTGTGATCTCTCTCTCCACAGAGATACTTGACATCATTTTAAGGATGGACCCTGCAAAGCTCCAGGGGTTAACAAAAATACCCAGCATGGGACAAAATTATTAATTTAAAAGAGTGCAGAAAATATCAAAATATGATTTTACATTTTAAAAAATATTTTAATTTTCTGCCCCTGTTTACTGGCTCCATCCTCAATAATATCTTTGAACTATTTACTTGTCAAATTTCATTAATTTATACTATAAAACTAAGTTACTGCATGGGATAGTGACAAACCACAATCTTCACTGTAAGCTGAACAAATTGAATATGTGTAACTTGATACTGTCTCTCTTCGCTTGCTCCCAGGTGAATCACTGGATTTTGCTGTAATATGAACAAAGTCATTTGTAAATCAGTCCAATAATGTACACATTCGAAATGCTGTCATTTTAAATTTAAGGAATTTTCTTTAAATTTAAGATTCCTTTGCTTTTAAATTCTTTGTGAAGACAGACACGATAAATCTAGAATACATCTGGAATGATCAAGTATAGAGATGTTTCATATATCTAGTATATAGTATTAACATTTACTGTAGTCAAGATAAGTATCATGGAATAGGGACAGATGAAGTCAACATTGAGTACCAGTACAGAGTATCATAGAATCAAGTGACACTTGCTGTATATGAGCAGATCTAGTTCATGTTAAGTCAAGGAAAATTTATTCAATATTCATATTAAATTATTATGACTTTTGATGAAATAGTTCTTAGCATGCACTGCCAATTGTTCACCCTGACTGATATAAATCAGTGAAACTTGGAATTTGCACCAGGTACCGGAAGATGAAAGGAGCATAATTTAAAAAAAAGTGGAGATTCTAAACTTTTTGTTTTATAAAATTGTCTTTCAAATTTAAAAAAACTTGAATCAAATTTAAAACTGGTATAAATGTATAGAATAATTGATAATAATTTACTTACAAGACACTGTGGCCCACTCTGTCTCTGATGTTGAGAATTTAACATTATCAGTATTGGCATTAGTCTTTCTGAACTGAAAACTGGAGTCTGAATCCACATCACTTGTGACTATTGGTACTGGAGGACTGCATGCAAGTCTCCTTGGAGAAGATACAAATGAAACTGAAAAAAAAAATTTTGCATTTAAGTCACATTTAGTCACACATGTAATGTTCTCTTTTAACAAAACTTAGTGGTGCTTGCTTTCAAATTAGCAAACTCCAATAGCTGGTAAAGGCTCACTACACAATGTCAGTGTATATATATCTTTAAATGACATAGATATAATACTTCTAACTAGGGCAAGTTCAGCATCAATATACACAGCTAACTTATCTGAGTAGTTTGTGTGACATATCCACTCTACTGGATTCTAATCTGGTCATAAATGCATGAATACTCATAACTGTATTCATTGCTTCTTCTGACAAACCACAAGGGGATGCAAGTTAAACAAGAATTAATATATATCTTATATCAATAATTTTAATATTTATTCGGTAGAAAAACATCAGCAAATGCGTTATTATATTGAATCAAAGAAAATTTAAAAGGGAAGTAACCTTTGCTTTTTCTTGAAATTTCAATGCTATTTTCATTTTCCGGATCACATGAAAACAAATGCTTTAAAGAACTTTTAGAAACTTCAGGAACTTTCTTATCAGACTCTGCAGCTTTTTCGATAACCAATTCCCCAGAGGTGTTTGTGTCACTGGAGCTAAGTGTGCCACCTTTTTTGACCGCAGACTTTTTTCGTCCCACACCTGTCTGTTTTCTCATTTTCAGTGTATTCGTCTTCTGAAATAGATTTTCAGTCAGGTAAATTTTACTTATTTGGGGTAACAAGTCCATCCCACTTAGCTAAATTCCCAGAGGTAAGGATATAAACAAATTTAAACTTGCTACTTCTTGGTTGGTGGAAGAAAACAATTACATTAACACTGCAAGACAGAGTTGACACACAGTAGTTATAAACCATACATGCTAACTTTTTGGATAAAAAACTACAACAGCATGAAAAACTGTAACGAGTACCAAAAAAAAAAAAACAACTAAAAGTTGAAAAAAAGTATAATTTTTAAACAACTTTTTCATATGTTTTGAATGCATGAGAACCCAGAGGTAAGGATATAAACAAATTTAAACTTGCTACTTCTTGGTTGGTGGAAGAAAACAATTACATTAACACGGCAAGACAGAGTTGACACACAGTAGTTATAAACCAAACATGCTAACTTTTTGGATAAAAAACTACAACAGCATGAAAAACTGTAACGAGTACCAAAAAAAAAAAAAACAACTAAAAGTTGAAAAAAAGTATAATTTTTAAACAACTTTTTCATATGTTTTGAATGCATGAGAATTTTAAAAAATGAATGATCTCCCCTTCCCTGTACAAGCATTTTTTAGAGCCCAGAATGTTAACATTGATATCATTCATAAAATGGTAGATCAGCTTTTTTTTAAAGTTCAATTTTTGTCCAATTTTGAGGTTGTTTTTTTTTAACATTGGTCAAAAGCAATTTTATTTTTAAAAAATGGACTCAGATAATGAATGTGATAGCAATTTAGATATAGTCTAATTTGACATAATTATTTGGTTAATTATGCTAATGCTAGCATTGTAAACTTTAGTAATACAGATTCCTGTATTTGAATTAAGAAAGTATAATATTTTCAGTTTTGACAAAGTTATTGGGTTCAGTTCAAATTATAATCTCATTTTTCACCATACTGGAGGAAAATGTCAAAACATTTTTTTTCAAACTCTATGGGATATGTGGATAAAAAATGTTGATTGAAGTTTCCAGCTGGAGTAAAATAATAAATACAAAAATAATATAATACAATGTAGACTACAATTCTCACTGATTTTCGGCTCTAATTAATTACCCCAGGACTTATACAACAAAGGAGATCACAACCATTTTAGTTTTAAAAAGCAATAACATGTTAAATAAAGCACTGCCACAATAATAAATAGGCATAATGACTAATCTAGACATGGATAGTAGGCCTAATATTAAATATATTTAATTATTTAATAGAAATTAAAAGATCACTTACTAACTCTCCAATTCTTGTTAATAATTACTATTACACAAATGAATTTGTAATTATGGTTGACAACTCAAACTATGCTGTCTTAGTATTAACAAATGGTATCAATGAAACTGCATTCAGTTTCTAAAACTTTAAATGGACCAATAGGATTTAAGGTTTTTGTTGTCCAATATTGAACTTGTGCAGGGCCATACAACTCAGCAAATGTATAACAACCATGAAAAAATATGAGTAAACTGTACACGTCGGAATTTATGTATAATCAAGACGAGTTTGATTTCTTTTCAAAATCTTTCATTAATATTTCTAAATATATTATAGTTACCTTCTTCTGTCTTATTTTGTCATCCTGGAATAACAAGAAGGAATTTTCCTCTTCATTTGGGACATCTTTGTTCTTTTTGACAGTTGTCTTTTGTCTTGTTTTGCTGTATTCACAAAGCAGTAGGTATGAGAATTTGTCAAAATTTAAAAAAGGTCCAAAAAAACAGTGTTTCAACAAAATTGAAAATGAAATTCAACAATATATGACTTTATTTCATCTATACATATTAATATTATATACTAATCACAGTAAATGCAAATTTGGGAATGATTAATAATAAATGAAATTTAAAATATTAATGTTGCATTGTCATTTAAACCTTCAACACATGTTTTAAAGAACATTGAAAGATAATTTAAATTTATAATTTTTAAATTGATCAGTGCTACATAGAAAAGATGTTTTACATTGGGCTACACAATAATAAATCAAAATTGTTTTTCACACAAAGAGACAGACAGAAATTATTACATATCTTACATTTTTGGCTGTTGCAGTGGACTGGAGTTTGAAGATAAATCTTCAAAAAGATCATCTGTAGATGTAAAACAATAATAAACTTCATTGATCCAGACAACAGATGGTTTGATGAGTTAGCAGTTTTAAAAATAAATTTGATATTTCAAACAAACTTTACAAACACCTTTTTGAAACAAAAAAAAGCAAACTGTTGTTCAAGAGTTTTATGTCTCAACAACATTCACATTTAGTGCTGGTTAAAAATTATTGAATGAATATTAATTATTTTATATGAAATAAAACCATACAAATTAATAAATGATATATAATATATATTATATATAGAATATAGTATATAGACCTATGAAATGACAATATTCAGACCTTTCCTAGCTCCAAAAATAACATCACAGACAGGATCATTTTTGGGTAGTTTTTTATCAAGAGGCTTTTGAGTTGAGTAGGTCCAAGTACCACCCTCCATCGTTAATGTTCAGAGTTCAAGATAAGAAAGCATGAAATGATAAAGTATACAGTATGATGATTGAAAAAAAGAAGAAATATATTGCCCTATATTTTCCCATTAGGATATACTTAGTTATTGATAGAAGATTACTGGATACACTATACAGCATTGCATTTTGGTAATCTACCACTTGAGCGTCGGCCAAGAAAAAAATCCAGTTGTTCCGGTTGGAAGGGCTATATAAACAACTATTCTTACATTGGAGTCTGTTAATATTTTTGCTTCCGTATAGAGGCTATAAAGTTATATGGCACAATACTAATACATTTAAATACTTATTACTGCCAAGCTACCGATATGCCAGGAAGAAAAAGAGACAACTGTTTATTTTTTTTGATCCAGATGACGCGGATGTCCACACACAGAATGTGGAAAACGTGAATGCTCAGAAAGCATAAACTGAAAAGACAGCTGGCACAAGAAGCGCTGGTGATCTTTCCCCTTCATATTTACGTGGATTCATGTATCACAACCGTTATTGTGGAAATTATATTTTTTTAAACTTCTTTGTCAACTTGGGGGATAACTATGCATAATTCCATTTTCACACATTATCTTCTATTTCAAAAAAATTGTTATAGTTTTTCTATTTTAAAAAAATTGTCTATTATTATGGGAATGAATACGTACAACCAATGTCATTAAAAATAATATAAGTCAAGTATAGTTGTTTAAATAGCCCTTCCAACCGGAACAGCTGGATTTTTTCTTGGCCGACGCTCAAGTGGTAGATTACCTGCATTTTTATTGTTTAAAACAGAGTTTAAAAAACTATGTTTAAATGGCAAATTCTGCTTCTGGTAAATTTCTAGAATAAAAAAACTTACTCAAATTACTTATTAATTACTATTTTTCTCTTCAGATTTTTAAACTTACTGTAACAAATTACTATTTTTCTCTTCACAGCTGTGTTGACATAACCACTTTGGCGAAATGGGGGTAAATTATAATAATTAATTAATGTAAAGTTGTGTTTTTCTGTTGTCTGTGAATGTTTCTAATGGTTTAAGTTTTTGTTGTGTTGTGCAGTGATTGAAAATCAGTTTCCTTAAAACTCTTTATTAAAAATATAACTCAAACGGAAGTTTACTTTCTAATAGCAAAATTACAACTTTGCGGAATAATTGATTATTAAAACTAGACTAAAATAATACATTCGTCTTAGTGTTAGTAAAGCGTTATTACTGATTGTTTTTTTTTTAAATAAATAAACAAAAAATTAAAATTCTTTGAAAAGTTTGTAAGAAACACGATTAAAAAAAATTATAACTTATTAATTTCACCTTATCTGCAACTCTGCAACTGTCCCTGGCCTGGTTTCCTGTTTAAAGACGACCGAAAAGAAATTCTGAAATGCCACTTTATTTACTGTCCAAAAAGTATGTAATTAATTGTTATGTGACGTAAGCTTATAAAATAAATGAGTTTCAACTTAACTGCTTCTAGCTCTTAAGAAAAATGATATTTAAATTCAAGGGTTTATGCGTTAATTGAATGAAAATGAAAAATGAATCTAAAACTAAATTCTAAATTTACTACAAAGTTTGATAAAATTATATTATTTATAATTTATTATAGGCACATACCATATTCATATATTATATATCAATACTTAACTAAATATGGCATAACCATAACACAAGTCATAAGCTAATTACAAAAAATTAATATAAATTACTTAAGTTTAAGCTATGAAGTTGAAGTAGTCATACTCACATAACTCATAGAGTTAGCCTAACTAACCGGAACCCTTACTAGTCCTACTCTTAAGCCCTAAGTCATAAAAAACTTAAAGTAGCGTTAAGTTAAGTTGGTATTATTCTGGGATAAACTTGTTTAAGCTTAAAATAAAAGTCTAACAGTTGACCTGCAGCTTGTGGTGTTAATTGCATAGAATTTAGAATTTTAATCACATTCACATTGAAAGTTAAAGGTTAGAGTTAGGCCCACTCCCCTGCCCCCACATCTGAAAATAATACAATTTTCCAACAATTGTCTCTCTTAGCATAAGTGTCAGACAGTTGAGACAGACATAAGACATTAATTATGCTATTTGATGAATTATTTACAAAAATAAATTAAAACTATTTATACTCTATTTGTACGTAGTAAGCTACAAGTCTTAACAAGTAGGCCCTATACTATAGTTGTAATATCAATTTGAAAAAAAAATCTTTACTTCTACTTATATTTATATATAGAAAGCCTTTTTTTCTCTAAACATAAAACAAAATAAAAATTTTAATCTTATGTTTAACATGGATTTATATGTAAAGTCAATTATGTTGCAATAAATATGTTAAAATAATTAACAATTTTCACAACATTAAACATTCTGATGATATCATTAAGATATATTAAAAATTATTGTAAATTGTAACATCTTATAAGTCATGAAAATTATGATTGGTAATCAAAATCAGACTTGTGATTCAAGAGATGTTTTAAAGAAGTTACAAAATGTACATTTTATATTGAATTATTTTGCTTAGATTTCTTAACAAAGTCTTTGTTTGCACTAGTCAATGTCAGTGATCAGGAATTTCTTAAAGGCACTACAATAAATATTCATAAAACTATTTTTAATTAAAAACCAATATATATTCTCCTTGATCAATTGATTATTTTTGGATGGTGAATCACTTGAATTGGAATTTTTTTTAAACTGTTGGAGAAATAGTTAACCCTTAAATGGAGATGAGAGGTGGTATGACATTAATTCAAGGAAAATTCCAGCAACTCCTGTGATGTCCCTGGTGCCAAGCATCTACTTAATTTTAAAGTTCTCTTGGGTTAACGACTGTATGGAGAGGGTCATCTTCTGACTTGGAACCACCTTATTCTCCATAAAAAATCAGAGGCCTTGTGATTTTGCATCTTCCAGCAAAACCTACAAAATCATCTTTTTGAGACAATAAATAGATGCAACAAAAAAAAAAAAATTAAAAAAAAAATAATAATATTTTTCAGAAAAACTCCAAATTTTAGAAAATGAAATTTAATGTTTAGCATGATTTGAGAACATATTTGGAAACATTTTTTAAGGGGTATTAAGCTTTTGTTTTCATAATTGAACTCATTAAATGCTTAAAAAAAGCAACGAAAAAGAAAAAAATAGCTTAAAATCTTAATTTCTGAATTAAAATTTTTTGTAACAACTTCAATTATTGTTTGTTTTTGAGAGATTCTAAACATAATTTTTCTACCTATATTTTCAGTCATTGCTTCTAAAAACTGCAATGTTTGGTGGCTCACAGACCAATGTTTTGGCATTGACACCAGGAATATTACCAGGAAGTCAAAATTTCCCTTCCAGCTCACCAACAGATTCTAGAGTACCCATGACCCCTAATATTAATCGTAATTATATTCTTCTTTAGTCACGTATACGAATAATGTTAATTAAATATGTTCTTTTTGCCTTTACAGACACATATTATAAGGCAACATTAAAAATGATTTACACCATTGTGGTAACTTACCTATGTATTATAAATTACTGGCAGAAACAAAACACTTTCCCTCAAACGTGCTACTCCTATCCAAGAAAATATATTTGAATTAGAAAATATATTTGGATTATACAATCTTTAGTTTTTCATTAAATTGCTTTATTTAGATATAAAAAAAGTATTGTAAATTAAAACCAATCTTTTACAAATCTTCTCAACAGGGCATAATATTTCTATAGACCAGTATGTTCCATCCACCCCAGCTTCTCAAACTAGACACCATCATGTGCCTACACCACTTACTCCAGAAATTACCACTCCAACACCAAGGCCATTGATCTCTTGTGGGACATCCCCTATAAATATCTTAACTCACTTGCAGTCATCGACCCTGGTTCCCTGTGTAGTTCAGAACAATACAAGTGGTAAGTATTTATGAAAAGCTTGATGAGGAAACTTTTACTCTGGCCATTCAGCAGTCCAAAAATGGTGTTTTTGTTTATTTATATGTTGACTGGTATTAATAAAACCTTTTAACAAAAAATTATAATTGCTCCTTTACCGCAAATTTCTTGTCTCTTGCAGATCAGTTAGTGCCTACAACACCTGAAGGTTGTATCCAGATATCCCAAAATGATGGAGATAAAGAACAGCCTATGGTACCAACAAAGGATATGCCTCCGAGTAAAATAAATTCTGACCCAGTTGAAAGAAATAAAACTCAAGTCAAAGGTTCAACAAAAAAGATATGTTCATCTCGTCGTAGGCTTTCTCTAGACAAAACTTGTGAGAAGCCTCCTCAAAATTCTCCACCCATCTGTGTTAGTTCCGACAACTCTGCAACTAGTGAGAATAATAACCCTGCTTCAGACCAAGAGTTTCTTCCATCACTGCTGACTAGGCAAAGCACTATTGAAGGCTTTCCACCATCCTCAAACCACCTCCCCTCACTTGGGGCATACCCACAATCTTACACTCAGACATCTCCGATACATAATCGTTCCTTATCTCCCCATCAAGGCACCTTGAACCATGGACAAAATATAAAAACAACAACCGTAGGTCATCCATCTTCAAGAGGGTACGAACTACATGAAGCCGGACCTGTCCCCCATCCATCCTCTGCATCCTTTGCACCGCATGAAACTAGACCTTTGGGCTATTCATTATCAACTGTCACATCATCACATAGCAGAGATGAGGTGACCCTTGCAAGACGTCAGGCTCAGTTCGGGACGTGCTTAGTTCACTCTCCATCCAGACACCACGTTGTACCATGTCAGAGTGCTCCCAAAATTGATCTCTTTTCTGGAGATGACATTTTTTTCTGTTAACACAAAATTGTTTGTCAAATTGTGTTAATTTAATGTTAAAATCCAAATCTCATTAACAAAAACAAGGAGAAAAAAGTAGGTAATACAATATGAATAACATAATTAATATAGATTTGCAGCGTTTGCAAGAAGAAATGATTCTGAGTTTAGAAGTGGTGGTAAATGTACTAGACTTGTCTCATTTGTACAACATCTTGTCATGTACAAATCTTCATTTATTTGCTAATTTTCTGTCCTTTTACTTTTAATGATATTTTGTTCATGTTCAAATTGAATGTTAATACAAGTTATTTGAATTCTTAATCAAGTGACTGCTTTTTATATAATTTTTATTGTTTAAAGTTAGAGACCTGTACTTTGTTGTGCTTATTCTTATCAACAAAATATTGCTGTGAAAATGAAAAGCCCTAAAAAAATACTTTATTTAAAAATGCATTTAGGCCTCATGGCTGATTGGTGCTTGAAGCAACAGCCAAGTAATGCTACTTTTGTCTGCTTGCTGATACAGTTGTGACTGTCTGCAGGGTCAGTTTTTTATGTCACTGATTTTTCTCCACAGTTTTGCATCAGGTTTCTTTGGACCTCTTGCAGCTTTTTAGAAAGACTTCCTCTCTACTCACATTTCCAACTTGTGGATGTGTGGATGGGGCGTGTGACATTTTAAGATTTCATATGCTGTGTTCACCTAGTGAATGACTGGACAACAGAAGTGGGTTGACACTTTTGCTCAAATTATCGTGGTTGAAGGTGTCTGCTTCACTGAGTGAATGGTTGGGTGGATGAGCTCAGATCTACTTTTTAGTTTGATGCCTGGGTAAAGAGTTAAATAACTTTAATTTAAGTAGGGACTTTATAAGCTTTCAATGTTTCAAAAAGTAAATAATTCTACTTTTGTTGATAATTTAAAGATTCATTTTATAATAATTAGAGTATAACCCAAAAAATTTAAAAATAAAACCTAAGTTTTGTCTACATTCAGTTTGAATCCTTTTGGCCATAGAGTGCTCATTTCAATGAAGGGAATTTGAGGGGTTCACTTTGCTGTACAAAATAAATGCTATTAGTAAATGATTAATATATATACGGCAACCCATGGATGTAGCCAAGATTTAATCATTTTATTTCTACTTAGCACACCGAAGTTAAGAAACAAAAATAATTATATTGGTGATTTCTTATAATTTTCTCCGACTGAGAGATGTGAATAGTATTTAAAGAAAAAAAAATCAATTGAATCCTATGAAATTGAAAAAAAATTCTTGTTTAAATTATTCTCTCCTCTCCCCCCAACCTTTTCTAAAATCATTTGTTTAAATAGCTCGTGTGCCCGCTCACATTTGCACGTACATCTTCATTGGAACTTGGAAACGACGATCGTCATTAACATTCCTTAATCATACCGACCTGACGAATGAAAGGATCAATTACTGGCACATGCATCACAGCATATCACCAGCACTTCATTGGGTGGGTTGGTGGTGATCTGCTTCTCCCACCACTCCCATACGCCTTTCTCTCGTATTTATTCCTGGTTTCATTGATCTCTTTCTCTCCCCCCCCCCCTCTCTCTCCCTCCCTTACCCCCCTTTTCTCTCTCTTGAGATTTTTTAATGGTTCATTTTATTTTGTATTTTCCC
>CAXITT010000084.1:688548-728548 GCA_964033795.1 Lymnaea stagnalis
TTTGGGGGGGGGGGGGGGCACTTATTTGATTTGGGTCGGCATTTTCGGTCCACTTCGTAACGCCTACTAAATGATATGGATTATTTGTATGTGTCATTAGCATACATTGTATTTTTTTTTCATAATTAGGAGAGGCAAAAATCAAGGAGCTCACCGAGTTTACCAACTACTCCAGTGTGTAAGCAGCGCTGCGAAAATGTGGACAATCGCTGCGCTAAAGAACATTAATCAAGTTCAAATGGATGCACGCAGCGAGTTCCTTCATGTTTTACGGTTTGGTGGATAACGAAAGGCACAACTGGAAATCAGACCCAAATACCATATTCCTTGGTCACCGACCACCTCAGTTAGGTTGGATTACTTGGGCTGTTTTGTACAATCGATATATATTTTTGTAACTTCCCATATCAAGTAATTGTCCCCAGCTCCTATTCACAAAACAAACAAAAAACACACAACACTAAATTAATTATGTTAGTGGCGTAGCTATGGGGTGCGGGCCGCACCACGTGACACCATCTCAGGGGTGGGGGTGAAACTAAATTGAATATTTACACAGCAAGCACTGCTCGGTCTAACAGAATTTCATATAAAGATACCCGATCATTCGACAATTTTCCACACATGTAACCCATCCAAATGCGTGGTTTATTAAAAATTCAAAGTTGATGCGTCAGAAGTGAGATAACCCTTTAATTAGGTTAGAAAAACACCGATTTGACCATGATTCAACGCTGATTGAAGTGTTTTTGGTAACTTTCGTAAGTGACAGGAAGCTATATTTATCTAAATTCTGGGAAATAAAGCTTTCCATTGAGACCAAATGGGCGATCTAAGTATATTGAAGGGTTCAAGGGAAAAACCAGTGATGTCAGGTTTTGAGAGTTTTGAGAAAATTGAAAATAAAATTTAAAAATTACTCATGAAAGTATAAAAATATTAAAAATGTCTAAATATTTTTTTATTGACTACGCTGCTTTTTCAGTTGGGCCCGTGTGTCTTATTATTCTATTGAATGGAATGTAGCTACACGGGAGATAACTTGCAAATATCGAAAAATTGACATCACTGGTTCTTCCCTTGAACCCTTCAAACGTTCTTAAATACATTTACCTTCTGATCTTCGATTAATTTGTTTAGTTCTTGTCATTGTTATACTGTGGACTTATTTTAACCAGAAGAAATCCATCGGGGTGGGGTGGTGATACCAACCCTAGCTACGCCACTGAATTATCTCGAGACGCGGAGAATCAAGTTAAGGTTATTTTTACACAGCATAAAATATAGTCAACATTAGTGGTTGTGTTATTTTACCTTTAGAGCTTGGACATCCCTGGTATAGAAGATGTGTCCGAACTTAAGCCACTGGGCGCCTTCCACTCTATGCCTACTTCAGGAGATTCAAATAATTTAGGTACGTTTGTACCATTATTCGTCACACCATTTTAAATTCTTTCTTTGTACTCCCAAATCCATGAAGTTTGCAACTTTGTAGAATTTTATCTCGTTACACGAGACCCCCCCCCCCCCCCCCCCCCCCCCCCCCGTCTCCTTCGTTCAATGTAATTTAATGTGTTGTTGTACTGATGAAGGCATGTGCCGAACTATTTACTTGTGTATTATGTATAATTATTATGAAAGCGTAAATTATATTGTTATATAGACACAAATTGTTGGTGTCTATCTAATTCGTTCAATGAATGCGGGAGAAGGATGGATAGGGAGCTCAGGTGAGAGCTGTAGAATTTTGGGGAGGGGTGGTTCGGAAAGTTTTTTTAATAAATTTTTTGATGGCATCCATCAGTCACAATGTGACAACGGTGTAGACTTCGCAGAACGAAATCCACAAGGGCCTGGGATTATTCTTTAGGATTATAAAGCTGGTTCTTTACACAGCAAATCGCCTCTCTCCACGCCGCGGGATAACCCAAGGGAACATCATGTGGATGTTACAGCTTGGCACCAGGGACGTCGCAGGAGTTGTCGGGATGTTTTTTTTTGTACCAATGTTATCCTCCCACGAGACTCCATCTCCGGGTTTGAATTCGGAGTTTCCTTCTCTTAGGTGAGTTGCCATCCAAGGTTAACGAGTCCCATCCGGGACATTTAATTCGAATCATTTGATTACATAGCGTGCTTTTCTACTGTTCTACACATTACATTCTTTATGTAATGCATTTAAAGAAATTGTTAATTATTTAGTTCTTTTTAGTTCGTGTAAACATGTCTTTGTTAGAAAGTCTTTTTATAATTTTTTTTTTTTTTGTATTGTATGTAAAATGATCCATATAAAGGTTTCTGAGCCAGTTTTCATCACGTTAATCACTATCTAACGTTGCATCCATGGGCGCCCGCAGGGGGGGGGGGGCACCCCCCCCCCCTGGATTGTTGGGTTAAAAAAAAAAAAGAAAAAAAAAAACAAAAAATTGTATTGTATGTAAAATGATCCATATAAAGGTTTCTGAGCCAGTTTTCATCACGTTAATCACTATCTAAC
Source organism: Lymnaea stagnalis (assembly GCA_964033795.1). NCBI lineage: Eukaryota > Metazoa > Mollusca > Gastropoda > Lymnaeidae > Lymnaea > Lymnaea stagnalis. The sequence goes on from CAXITT010000084.1 coordinate 691,046, forward strand.
GTTGCATCCATGGGCGCCCGCAGGGGGGGGGGGCACTCCCCCCCCCTGGATTGATTGGATAAAAAAAAATTAGACAAAAATAGACAAAAATGTATTAAAGTAAAGAGAAAATAAAGAGAAAGTAACTAAGCTGATGCCCTGTCCGTTTGTTCACCATACAAATACAGTAAATTAAAACTACATTAAAACATTACTAAAAAATTTTTGCTCCCCCCCCCCTTTTTGGAAAGTTAATCGATTTTTTGCCCCCCTCCCCCCCGAAAGTTTTCTGCGGGCGGCCATCTTTGCATCCGTGAACTTTCCTCAACATCACGATGATTCGTACAACACAGGATGAAGACTGACGAACTCTGTCATTAAGAGTGTGTGTGTTTGATCAGGTCCCCGAGTTCATAAAAGCTACAATGTGACATGTGAACCAGTTGCTTCGTTATTCCCATAAGCTGTCGGCCTAGATGTTTGCCGACTATACGGGTAATACCCTTTTCAAAAAAAAAAAAAAAAAGTGTCTACTTCCTAGTGTAGCAATACTTCAACATTCCTCTCCAGTATTTAAAAATGTTACAGTTGCTTCGTTATTCCCAAAAGCTGTCGGCCTAGATGTTTGCCGACTATACGGGTAATACCCTTTTCAAAAAAAAAAAAAAAAGTGTCTACTTCCTAGTGTAGCAATACTTCAACATTCCTCTCCAGTATTTAAAAATGTTACAACCCCCCCTCCCCCCGGCCAGTGCCGGCCGGCCTTTAGGGTGTGCGACCTGTGCTCTCGCACAGGGCGTCGTGGCCTTAGGGGCGCCTGGGGATACCCCTTTACCAAAAACGCGCCGATAGTTCCTACCTCTGAGGTGCAGATTATAGACGACCCAAAAGGTGGTGTGGAGATGGGACAAAGCACCGTAGAAAAACTAAACCGTCTAAATGAGTGGGCATGTTAACATGCGTATGGTTAGCTACATGTATAGCGTCATATGACGTGCTCCAAAGCCTACGTCGTAATCGGAAAAAGAGCGGAGCCATACAGGGACAGGGAAGGGGGCGCCGAACGGGTGCTTCGCACAGGGCGAAAGTTTACCTAAGGCCGTCTTTGTCCCGCAGACCTAGTGTGTCAAACCCTCCTGGGTAACATTATCCATTCAAAAAAGTTCATTTTGTATTTACGATATGTGGATTATACAGGAGCGTCGTCCAGAGCTGCAGGGGGCCTCAGAAATACAAGTGGACCAAACTCCTTATGTGGAAAAATACAACAGAAAATATTTTAAATTGAAACGAAGTGGCAGAAGGCCCCCCAAAAGTTTTACGCGGTGGCTCTGGTTTGATGACAACGTTAATTAAATACGTGATTTACATTTAGCCTACGCTATAAAAACGGGTTACCTTTTAAATTGATGACGTATATTGTTATCTAACGGAGTGTTTGCAGTTACAGGTGATGCTGTTCCCAAGAAGTTGGCTGGCCTACCGATGAATTCATTCAAATGTTTTGTGTCTGCGTGTGTCTTCTCTCTCTCTCTCTCTCTCTCTCTCTCTCTCTCTCTCTCCTCTCATTCCCTCTTTAAAAGTAGTTGAGATAAAAGTGGTTGGAGAGGGAATGGTGGTGGTTGGAACTACAAGTAACATATGTCAAGTTTCTGGTTTTTTTTTTTTTTTTTTTTTTTTTTTTTTTTTTTTTTTTTTTTTTTTTTTTTTGGTTTAGTGTGAAACTGAATGATAAGATCTTCTATTATCAGCTCTCATGCCACAATTCTGTTCTAATTCCATCATGGAATACCTAAAAGCAATTTTAATTATTAACATCGAAAGAAGGGATGATAGTAATACTGACTGTCCTGTAGTAGATCGACTGTTTAGACGGGACACGTGACCTAAGTCAGTCGCAGGTAAGATCAGATTAGTCCTATATATAGACTGTTTAGAAGGGATTCGTAAGTCAGGTAAGATGAGGCCAATGTCTTCTACTTCAAGTCTTATTGATTCTTTATTTGTTTGTTTTAACCAATTAAAGACAACATAACACACATGGAGCTAAATTAGTGAATAGCAAAAACAATTTTAAAAGCCAACGCTAACATGCTATAACTATAACCTATAAGGTAGGCCTGTACGAACAATCATCAAGGCCAATGTCAATGCTGTTTCCGAAGACGCATCACTGAAGCATAGGAAAAGACTGAGTGCCCCAAGTAGATTTCTAGGTGATATTTCATTATTGAAATGAACATATTTCAATAAACAGTTTCCGGCGGAGGCCCCCGGACCCCTTTTTAGTTGGAGGGTATCCCCCTCCCCCCCCCCCAACAAAAAAAAGTCCATGAAAGTGTCCCGTTTTTTCCGGTTCATGATTCGGTCACCCTATACCATATTACTTCTCTCTCCGCTTCACGCTTATATTTTGCAATTGTATGGACATTAATTTACTGTACCTAAACTGACTGCAACAAATTTCGCCTACGTTAATATCGGATAAATCTTAGTCTTGCCTAACACTAAAAATAGAAACAACTGCTACCGTAATCGGATTCGCATTTATTCAGTCAGTTGACTTATTTGTTATTCAGTTGTATTCCTTATGATTCATCAACTAATTAATCAAACCATTGCTGACACACACGGCTAAGGGGACACTGCGTGGAAAATTAAAGGATACGCCAACAAAGGTTAACATTTAATAATGAGCTAAAACTGACACGATTAAATCCATTCAATTAATAATTAATTAAAATCAATTCTAAGAAGTCTAAGTCTAATTAGTCAATAGTCAATAGTCAATAGTAGTAATAGTCTAATGAATAATATAAATATAATTATAATGATGTAACAAAATTATCATTAATTATCCATAATGATAATAATATAGACTTAGACAGTAAAAGTAAGTAAATATTATTAATTAGTAGGCTACAATTGGCTATATTTATATGTTAATAGTATAATACTAATACTAATACCTAATTAATACTGTATAAAATACTAATAATAATAACTTTAACTTTAATTTTAATACTAATACTAATACTTATATTTATATCACTAATATTATTAATAATAAATTAATAGTATAGTATAACAGGGTATTATTTTAAAAAAAATAAATATAGTCACAGTCAGTGATTGCGAGCGTCTTTACGCTCTTAATAGTTATACTTCAGACTATAGTCTATAGAGCAGGGTTCTCAAACTCGCTGCACGCGGGCCATTTGCGGCTTGCAAGAGGATATTTTGCGGCCTGCTACTTGACAGCAAAGTTAAGTGTTAATGCGGCCTGCACGTTTTCCCCATTCTCATATCTAGTGACCCTCCGCGACAGTTTCAGTCGATTCTCACCAACTAGTCTAATTCTGATTTTCATTATGTTTGTATAGGTTTGGACGTTGATTATAATGGTAAAAACTGTTTTAAAATTGGACGTTAGGAAAAAAACATGGCCCAAGTGCGGTTTTGAGAAAACTCTCTTCGAATATTGTATATACATATATCAAAAGTTTTAAAAGTCATCAGCACAACCATAATTGTGTAAATTGTAGCAATCGGACACAGTATCAAAGAATCCCTATTAAAATTGCCACTAATGACTAGTAGTGTGTAAGAGTGACAAGTAATGGAAATTCCGAGCATGTCAGCGTGGTCACTTTCAAAATAGGGTTAGTCAAAAAGGCATTTTCTACGATAATAAAATCTATATTCATTCTCCCTACCATCGCATCTTCCTTTGCATCAATAATCCATAAAACCTGCCTGCTCCTGCCTTCTTTTTGAACAAGTTTTAGGTTTGAAATTGCAAGTGGGAATGGCCATATTTTTATTTTATGCTTTTTCGTCTTTGTTTACCAGAATCTCATTATTTTCATAGCATTTATTTGCTGAATATTTTTACTTTAGATCACCGGGCATTTTATTTTCTTACTAAGGATATATTGCTGTTAACAATGATACACAATGTGATGGCCTAGTTCTTGAAAACCCTTAATATTTTTATTTGTTATTAATAAAGGTTGAGCAGATTGTAACAGTTGTACCTTATTATTGCATTTGTAATCCCCTTTTTGTGTGTGGAATACTTGTTGCAGCCCAGTCTCACTCTGACTCTACCTCTTGAGGCCCCCGGATAATTTGAGTTTGAGACCCGTGGTATAGACTATGACAATAGTTAGTCATACTCAGATCTAAGATATGATTTTGATAAATGATTCAGACAAATCTGCACAACACACTTCAGAGGGAGTATTGGCATTCTTCTGTGTTAATTAAATTTATAATTAAAGACCATAACTCTAGAAGTTGGAGGGGATGAGCTGGTAGTGGTAGGTAGGGCAGTGTAAGTGTAGGTTAATAAGTCAAGTGATGTAAGTACTAAAAAAGGCTACTTCATAATTCATATATATATATTAGGCTTAGGAGTTTGACTTAAGTGAACTATGATAACTAGCATAACTAAACCTACACACTAAATTGACTAAAACACTAACACATTTAAATTTAAACATTTGAAATAACAGGATTTTATGTAATAATACACTGTACAGTAGTCAGTAGTTTCTGATTATTCAGAGTGTCAGTAGCATGTTCAGAGGCTAATCTTGTCACTATTGGTAGACATACAACATATACTCATTTAGATTTATAAACCACTCGGCGACTCGGTTCAAACTTCAAGTGGGGTATGGTTTTAGCAGCCTGGCAGAGTTAGTTAGTTACAGTCTATAATATAACAAATTGGTCAAATATTAATTAGGATTTAAGACTAAAGTATAAGTGAACCTACTTCAGTTTTTGTGCATATGTGACTGATTTATTATGTTAACATCACATTATCTAACTAAATGTAAAAACATATGTTTTATGCCCAGCTAGGCTTTCTTTTACTGACCATTGACAGGAGAAGGTGTGTAGTGTAAAATATGATTAGGACACTCCAAGTTTGGACAGTACAGTTAGTAGTCTATTGATACTGTTATAGCATTTTAAAACATCTGCTTAGCATATGTGGAGCAGATGCACACAATGTGTTTCTATTAATTAAAGATAATCCACAAAGCTAAGAAGCAGCGCCTGGTCTTAGTGAAAGTCTTAATATAATTCTTTAATAATGCCATGTTAAATTGTACTATGATGTATGATTGTTTGTGTAAGATATTGTGGATAACTTCTTTTTAATGCTGCCCCTGTTCTAAAAATGAATAAAATTTATATATATTTTTTTATTACTTACAGATATCAAGAAATATGGCCAGAAATTTAATTACTGTGTTTCTTTCATTGCATATGTGGTTAGTATAAATTGCAATACACACTTGATAAATAATATATTTACTTGGAAGTTTGTTATTTATTACTGTTAGACTAAGAAATGCTCAACAAATAAATGAGTAAGTGAAAATGAAGAAATGTATGCATTAAAAAAAAAGATTTTTATACATGCTGAAAATAACCTATAAACTAATAAAAATAAATTTTTAATTCCAAAAGCTTTCAACTGCCAACCTTAAAGGCCCTTGTACAAGAGGAAGAGTGGGACTACCTTGTTTTGGCTCAGTTCTGGCCATCATCTTCCTGTGTTTATTTTAAAGAGTCAGTAAGTAGGAACAAAAGATATCTTCATTTAGCAAATTTCTGCATTTTAAGGCGTCAAAATTAAGAACCACACATTTATATATAATAAAGTGTAAAATCACTGCTAAAATTAAATAAGAAGTTTTTTTAAAAGCCAATATTTCCTCTAACATTTATTAAACAACTTAACATTTCTTGAGAGTTTAAGAATTTAAACTATTTATGTTTGAAATGTCAAGACTACTGCTTTATTACTTGTCATAATATTAAGTTCTTGTAAATATATGTGTTATGCACAACAATGACATGTGTTATGCACAAAAATCACAATGATGTGTGAGGCAAAACAATCACGATGAAATGTATTATCGTATTATGCACAAAAATCACAATGACATGTGTGAAGCATAACAATCACAATGACACATGTGAGGCAAAATAAAAAAAAATCAATTTCAGATTGATTAGGACACAACTGATAAAAAAACCCTCTCATTCATAAAAAAAAAAAATATCCAAAGAAATAATTATTGACAGTGTTATGAAGCCTTTTTAAATGAAAGCTCAAAAAACTTGCTAGCTACAAAAATTGATGAATAAAATAAATTAGACGGGGTTAATCAAAGCTTATCAAGTATATTAAAAACACAATCAGCAAATTTTCAACAGGACTAATTATAATATAGCTTAACTTACCCTGGAATCAAACTGAATAATGTTTAGGCTTAAGGCAGTCAGCTGAGAATGTATATAAATAGGATGATGATAAAACCTATATGAATGTTAAAGTTAATAATACTGTTAGTACAAACAATTAAAATTTTGAGGTGGTCACAAGGCCCCAGCACACACAGATAAACAATATATACGATCTTCATGACTTTAGTAAGAAATATTGAATCAGATGTAGAACAAAGCCAATTATGTGTATGTTGACCACAAAGGATTTCATGCATTAGAAAATGGCACATATTGGTCCAACAAGCTGATGTGATTTATGCATGATGAAATATCAACTTCTAAGGGGGTCAATGTTGTAAAGCTTTCCTTATGTGATCATTGTTGTGGTCCTGCTGTAAAGTAATTTTATGCCCGATTTCTTCCAGGATTGTGTCCCACCTCAAGTTCACAACTGGACTATCCATGGCTTGTGGTGAGTCAATCATCTCTCTATTCTTATGTGATGCCAGTTGTCAATCAGCTCTCTATACTTTGGTGATGTCATTAGTCACTCAGCTCTCTATACTTTTGTGATGTCAGTTGTCAATCAGCTCTCTATACTTTTGGGATGTCAATCAGCTCTCTATACTTATTTGATTTTAGCAGTGAATCATCTGTCTATACTAAGGTGATGTCAGTCGTCTATTTGTGTATTTTGTATTATTTTAAATTAAAATTGACACTCCAAGGACCATTGGTAACATTCAAATTTGTGTATATTTTAACATTATTAACATTAAAGGTAAAGTGCAGGGAGGAATGTAAACAAATGAACAGCTTTCATTTCATAAAATCACTTTAAAAATTCAAAATGAAATACACAAAGCACACGTCTGTCAATTGTTAGATGTTAAATATCTGATTTTAGTTGCTGGAGTATTCTTTCAGTTTAACATTTCTAAAACATCAGCATGTTCTCATCAAAATGTATGCTTAGAAATGTAAACAAGATTTTGTTTGTTTTATTTTCTTTTGCTCCTTGCCCTGCCTCATTCTCTGTTTCGGATTGATCCTGATAGTATAGTGTCCTCGTTTTATAGCCATTTTCATTGTTTCTATAGCATAGTAGTTACTATCCTAGTGTCTCATTTTTATTTTACTTAGTTTACATGTTTTTAATAATTGTAAAGCGCTTAGAGCTTTATGGTAAGCGCTATATAAAAATGCCTAAATAAATAAATAAATAAATAGAAAATAACAATCTAGTTTTAAATCTTGATTTCAACCCTTCTTATGATTAGATATGTCATAAAGAATTTGTAACACTGTGTGACGGCGTGTGACTCTTTGTCTAAAAAGCTTCATGTCTGAAGCGCTTCATCTAATGTGCCTTACTGATATTGCAGGCCATCAGACCGCGCCACGTCGAAGCAGCCAGAAAACTGTAACAAATCAATGAATTTTAATTATGATGAAATTAAGGTAAGGCAACAACATCATTAACTCTGTGTTAAAAATATTTTTTTTGGGGTTGTTTTTTAAAGGATGATTTTGAAACAGTTTAGTAGCATGAGATGAAATCTATCACTATCAGCATCTAAAAGTACTTAAACCTAAGTCTAAATATCCTCATTCAAGAGGCTGAATCTGGGAGCCAGCAGTCATCACAAGATAACTTGTATATAAATCTACTTGAGAAAGAGTGACCCCTATGTCCAGATAACGTGATGTCCAACCCGTACAAGTATTACAAATGACAGATAATGAGCTTATCCCCTCACAATCTCCCAACAAACACGACAGATGTAGTGACTTGTCATTATTATCAGCCTCGATGCCATCACAATCTCACAACACTCAATGGTGTAGGCCACACACGGCAGATGTAGTGACTTGTCAATATTATCTGCCTCGATGCCATGAGGCCATCCTTAATGATGCAATCCTAAAACTTACTTAGGATAAACAGTTGATCAAAAAACACTGTACACTGTCTGTGACAATCCTTAAGATGAGAGCATAAATCTTTGACATAATACTATCCAGAAATCCTTAAAATCTCAGTGATACAGTTCTGTCACTCACAAATTCTCTAAGGCACAACCCTATCACACTAACATGTATCACTTTCCATGGCACACTCCTATCCCACTAACACACATAACTCTCTATGGCACACTCCTATCCCACTAACACACATAACTCTCTATGGCACACTCCTATCCCACTACCACACATAACTCTCTATGGCACACTCCTATCCCACTATCCCACTAACACACATAACTCTCTATGGCACACTCCTATCCCACTATCCCACTAACACACATAACTCTCTATGGCACACTCCTATCCCACTAACACACATAACTCTCTATGGCACACTCCTATCCCACTATCCCACTAACACACATAACTCTCTATGGCACACTCATATCCCACTATCCCACTAACACACATAACTCTCTATGGCACACTCCTATCCCACTAACACACATAACTATATGGCACACTCCTATCACACTAACACACATAACTCTATATGGCACACTCCTATCCCACTAACACACATAACTATATGGCACACTCCTATCCCACTTACACACATAACTCTATATGGCACACTCCTATCCCACTAACACACATAACTCTATATGGCACACTCCTATCCCACTAACACACATAACTATATGGCACACTCTTATCACACTAACACACATAACTCTATATGGCACACTCCTATCCCACTAACACACATAACTATATGGCACACTCCTATCACACTAACACACATAACTCTATGGCACACTCCTATCACACTACCACACATGCTCTCTATCACACCATCTTTGACACAAGCCTACCATACAAACACACACAAACTTATAACTATCATACAACACAAAATACATGTTGTTCTAACTACCCAATCACACTAACTCCCTCACACAAATTTTTTTTTTTTCCTCAAATGTTGTTTCATTCATTTATGATGGGGAATTAACAGAATTAAGGCGGCATTTGAATTCTTGATAAAACTTGAATAAAACAAATAAACATCATGCTATCAACACCCCCAATAAAGCATATTTACAAGCCTGCACCTCTTCTGTCTTAGCTATGCGATTGGGAATGATAAAACAGGCAATCATTTGTTATCTCAGCATCACTTACTTACTTAATAATATTATATTTTGAAATAGTAGGCCTAAACTGTTGAGTTTTCTAAAGAAGTTGTAATTTCTCTACTAAATCCATCTGTTATGTTTGCATGTATCATGGCAGCCACTGAGACCTGACTTAGACTTGTACTGGCCATATTTTAACAAATCTTCTAAAGACAGGACATCTCTCTGGTCAGTTTTCACATATAATTTTGTTGTTGTTCTTGCATCTTATTAATAATGTATATGTATATATAATAAATAATACATTTTCAAATTAAGGAAACACGTTTTGAGGCACATGTAATAATTTTTAAAATTATTTTCTAAAAATTATTTTCTAAAAATTAAGATTTAAAAAATAAATGTACCCAATAGATATTCGGATACTGTACCATCAGTGGTGTAGCTACTGTGGTGCCATCCAGGCACCATCAGTGGCATAGCTAGGGTGGTGCCATCTAGGACAGGCCAATCTTTTGGCTGCCCCCTTCAATGAAAAAGAAACTTTACAGTAGGTGATGAATGCCCCACCATATTAAAAAAAAATACAGCCAGGGTGGACTTCACCCCTCTTCCTATGCCACTGAGTACCATCAGTTATAATTATTCTCTTACTTTATCCCACCCCCTCCCCCAATTTATTGCCCCAGATACACCCTTCCTATGCTACTGTGTACCATAAGTTATAATGCATACTCTTACCTTATCCCATCCCCCTTCAGACACACTTTATTGCCCCAGATACACCTGGGGGGGGGCGGTTATACTAATGTGTAAGAAAAACAATAGAATAGTCTTTACTAATTTTTGATTGAATCAATACATTCAGGGCTCACGAGTGGGACAAACACGGAACCTGTGCCTACAGCTTACCAACGCTTAGAGGAGAGTTTGTGTACTTCACCCAAGTGCTTAAACTTTATCACCAGCAGGATTTAATTGGGTTAGTTTTACCTGAATGTTCTTATCTTAAAATTTGCCAATAATTGCTTATTATGTGAGAAATGGAAGATGTTTGCCTGTCTGATAAGACTTGAACAAAGTAAGACAACGTAAGACATGAGATGGGTCAAGGACTTAATGGGTTATTTTTAGACCTGTAATTGTAATCTTTCGCTTAACACAACCAAGGACAAAAGTGTCTGTTTTAAGATGAGCATGCATAGAATTGAATTGATTTATGTGTAACATTGCAGTATGCAAAGAAGTGAATACAAGGGACATTATACAAGGTTTATTATGGCTCTTTTGCTTTGTAACCATGTTATTTTGTGTGAAACCAAATTGGCAGAGTTCATCTGACCCCAGCATGCTGTTTGCATTTTGGTTTCATGTCCAGTGTTCCAGTTAATCCCATAGATGGTGTGAACATCTGCTTATGTTCACCTTTAAGGTCATGCCCTAAATGCATCTATGTGTTGTATTTTCAGAGCTTTAGCCAAAGCCAACATTGTGCCTTCAGACTCAAAGCAATACAACGTAAGCAAAGAGTTTAACACTAAAATAACACAGAGTAAAATCCAATACTATATCTGCACTATCACCATTTCATTTTTTAGTTTCAAGTAAACCATTCTAGTGGCAAATTAAAATTAACAAACTTTCACTTGGGGGTAACTTAAAATACTATGCCATTTGTGGCGAAGTTTGTAAAAATTTGTGTTTATTTGTTAAAAATTATAATTTTTAAATTTTTATATAAACCAGTATTTATATATAATATATACCATTATTTACACACACACTAGCCTGTAGGCCTATATTCAGTGTTATTACACACTAGCCTGTATATTCAGTGTTATTACACACTAGCTTGTATATTCAGTGTTATTTCAAACTAGCCAGTAGGCCCCTATATTCAGTGTTATTTCAAACTAGCCAGTATATTCAGTGTTATTACACACTAGCCAGTAAATTCAGTTAGCCTGTATATTCAGTGTTATTACACACTAGCCAGTATATTCAGTGTTATTACACACTAGCCTGTATATTCAGTGCTATTACACACTAGCCTGTATATTCAGTGCTATTACACACTAGCCTGTATATTCAGTGTTATTTCAAACTAGCCAGTATATTCAGTGTTATTTCAAACTAGCCAGTATATTCAGTGTTATTACACACTAGCCTGTATATTCAGTGCTATTACACACTAGCCTGTATATTCAGTGTTATTACACACTAGCCAGTATATTCAGTGTTATTACACACTAGCCTGTATATTCAGTGTTATTACACACTAGCCTGTATATTCAGTGCTATTACACACTAGCCTGTATATTCAGTGTTATTTCAAACTAGCCTGTATATTCAGTGTTATTTCAAACTAGCCAGTATATTCAGTGTTATTTCAAACTAGCCAGTATATTCAGTGTTATTACACACTAGCCTGTATATTCAGTGTCATTACACACTAGCCTGTATATTCAGTGTTATTACACACTAGCCAGTATATTCAGTGTTATTACACACTAGCCAGTATATTCAGTGTTATTACACACTAGCCTGTATATTCAGTGTTATTACACACTAGCCTGTATATTCAGTGTTATTACACACTAGCCTGTATATTCAGTGTTATTACACACTAGCCTGTATATTCAGTGTTATTACACACTATCCAGTATGTTCAGTGTTACACTAGATTGCATTTGGAAAAAACAACTTAGAAAGCTTTTTTATTAAGTAAAAAAATATAATCTTTGGTTGGATCCCTTTCCCCTTTCATTTCTGTTTCCCCATAGGGATCCCATTCCCTGAGGGGATTCCATTCCTCATGGACATTCTGTTCCCGGTTTGATCCCATTTCCCGAAGGGATAACATCCATCTGTTGGATCTCATTTCGTGATGGAATCCATTTCCAGATGGGATTTCATTACCTGGTTAGATCCCACATTCCTGGTGGGATCTCTATCCCAGTGTGATCCCATTCCCTGATAGGATTTGTTCCCAGAGGGATCTCATTCCCCAATAGGGTACCATTCCCGGATCAAGCCTTTTAAATGATTGAACTTTCTGGAAAATTCTATACTGGCCCTGAATTGAGTGGGTATTATTCATTTTAAATACATCTATATTTCAATATGGCCTATGAAAGGTATACCTACCAAGCTTGGCCTAGATTCACATTGAACCTTATTCTGTTGTCTAAGCTTACTGGTATTTATATAGTTTATATTCGGAAAAATTAACTTGGGGCCCCAGTCCCAGAGGAATGGATATTATATGTGAAGAACCTACCATTATTTCAGTATGGATAATCCAGTTTATATGTACTAAGTATGGGTTAGATCCATCCATCCATGTACTAGCCTTTACTTGTGTTTTAAGTTATATAGCTCATATAAGAAACAAACCACTTTGCTGCCCCTTCCATGAAATAAGAACATTTTTAAGTTAAAAACCTATTGGGGTTTCCTTCTGGATAATGATGGAAGTGTGTCAGGTTTCGTCAAGATCCATCAATCCATGTAGAAACTTGTGCGGAATTAACTGGCATACAGACGATAAGCTTTCACCTATATTTACAAATAAATGATTTTGTTGTTGCTAGTGACACTCAATTAAATTTTGTCTTATAACATTTTCACATTGACGTTACCACTAACTGAAGTGATGTTGATTAAAATTAATTAAACATTTTTTTTTACTATTTTAAACTTTCAGATCAATGACATTTTTAATGCTGTGAACAGTATTTATGGAACTAGTCCAGTCATTTCTTGTGTTACTGATACAAAGGTAAGTCATGACTCAATGATGTTTGTGACTTAAGTCAGGGCTCAGTATTAACTATGACTTAAGTGAGGGCTCGTTTTTAACTACTAGAATATATTACCCGATGTTACCGGGATAAAAATGGAAGGCATTTAGTGATACTTTCTACCTGATATTGCGAAGTCTGATCAGAATTCCTTATTTTAAAAAGAAGTATCCATGTAATGATGTTTAAGTTTCTAACACCATTAACTTTTGAGAAATATTTATCTGCTATATAATTATATATGCTTACACTACCCCTTTTCGCACCCCTGAACTGCAATTTTTTTCTCTAAATGTTGTGAAAATGTAACCCAACTTTTGCCATGTTTTTCTTTTATGTTATCAGAGAATTAAAAAAAACAAAAAAATATTTTTTCTAAAGAAGAACCTCTTAACCCATTTTAACTTCTGTAACAGCCTTAAGTGTTTTTTAAAAAAAGAAATATTATTGATCTCATAAAAATTTGCACCCACTTTAATTTTCGCATAGTGGAAACAAAATTATGTTTTTGTATTTTGAAAGAAAATCTTGACCCATCTTTGTTCACGTCCATGAACTATAAAGGAAAAATTAATGGCTCTATTTTAAAAAATAAATTTTCAAGTTTGTAAAATGATTGGGTTTTGATATGTTTATTTGAGGTATGGTTATACTTATGGAAATGTACCCACTGTTTGTCAGCGCCATTGAGCTATATTTTCTTTATAGTTATGGCATATTAATTTTGTTAAAAGAGACTGTAACACCTTTTTTGTGTCTGCAGTATCATTGAATTTAAAGTTATTGTAATCAATGTAAAAATGTACACACCTTTTACCCTACCCTTCATATGTGTTTACGAAAGAGGGGTTAATTATTAATCAAAATCAAATTCATTCCTTTGTGCTGCCTGGGGCAAAATAAAAGTATCAAAATTCCCCCCCCCCTTTTTTTTTTTTAAAAATAAAAATTATTAAAATAATTCACAGAAAAATCAAATTCATTCCTTTGTGCTGCCTGGGGCAAAATAAAAGTATCAAAATTCCCCCCCCCTTTTTTTTTTTTTTAAAAATAAAAATTATTAAAATAATTCACAGGATCGTGGCCCCCTACAATAGAAGCCACACACTATTTTTTCCATGCCCCTGAATTTATTAAAATAATATTTCTCCGATCCCTTTCACCACGTAATGTATTATATGTTCTGAAAAATAGTTCTACACATAATTATGACATTGAAAGATTATTGTTATTTATTTTAACATTAAAATCTATACCTAAGTACAAAGCTCTATTATAATTGGGTTTTAAGATATTGATCTCAAAATGAACCGATTGCAACTTCATATGGTATTTGGATATGAAGTTTCGGGGACACTCATTGGCTTAAAATGCATTTTCCTTATTAAAAAAGTAATTTTAAACGTTATGTTTTTATTACTTTATAAATTTGATAAAAGTACATTTTTGGAATGAAAAATAAGTCAAATTTATTTAATGTTAAAAATACAAAGCCAAAATTTGTTGTGTTTATTTTAACAATTTAAAAAAGTAATCCATTATATTTATTAATTTTATTTCTAAAAAGGGAAAATGCATTATCTCTTTCACTTTTGTCACACGCCACACCCACACGGTTATTGAATCAAGCAAAATTAAAGCTTTTGATTTGCAAGTTTATAAAAATTAATCTAATTTTGCTTTATTTGAGTTCAATCGAAAATTTTAATTTGATATTGTTCGAACACATTTGTGTACTGTTACCGGTAACATAAATTTAAATTTAATTTTGCAATATTAATAACGCTATAAGAACAAAAACATACATTTGCGTATTCCCTATAAATATGATTAAGAAAAAATAATAGTATTACATAGATTATCATTTATTGATAATAAAAAGAATACCTTAAATTTCAAATTCGGATGAAATATTAAAACTGTACAGTTCATCAATCGTCATTTTAAATGTATTTCAAATTTATAATAATAATAATAATAAACATAAGCTTAAATGTAAGCAGAGAAATTCCATTTTTATCACATTTAAATTTATTCCATTGCCGTAAAAAATTAGAAAACCCCTATCGTTTATAAGCATCCGAGCGTATTTAAATTGATTCATTTTTTTAGTGTTATAAAGATACCTTAGCTCATTCTTACGTATAATATGACTTCTAGGGAACTCCTGGTGTAATTTACCATTGCAGGTCTCAATGGATTCAAACAAAAATGTTACTATTTAATAATGCTAGAAAGTGGTCAGAGTTACTAATAGGCTATAAAAGGATTTTGTGAGAATGACATCATAGTTACTATTGGCCCATTGGAACTGTCCAAATCGTTCATCATGGTTTCCATAAGGTAATATTGATCCTTAAACTGGCCATCATAATCAGTTTTATCTGAAAAAGAGCTGTCAGTTAGGATTATATTCATCCACACCACTTCCTACCACTCAGTATTATGGTGTATTTACATTTCACCCTACCGTCCCCTAATTTCTGTACTTCCTACGTTGTTAGGTTGGTTCCCTAATCTAATCAGGTTAATAGGCCCTACCCAGAGCAGTACCAAATCTTCTCTAATATGTGCCATGTATTTCATCCTAGGCCCTACCCAGAGCAGTACCAAATCTTCTCTAATATGTGCCATGTATTTCATCCTAGGCCCTACCCAGAGTAGTACCAAATCTTCTCTAATATGTGCCATGTATTTCATCCTAGGCCCTACCCAAAGCAGTACCAAATCTTCTCTAATATGTGCCATGTATTTTATCCTAGGCCCTACCCAAAGCAGTACCAAATCTTCTCTTAATATGTGCCATGTATTTCATCCTAGGCCCTACCCAGAGTAGTACCAAATCTTCTCTAATATGTGCCATGTATTTCATCCTAGGCCCTACCCAGAGTAGTACCAAATCTTCTTTAATATGTGCCATGTATTTTATCCTAGGCCCTACCCAAAGCAGTACCAAATCTTCTCTTAATATGTGCCATGTATTTCATCCTAGGCCCTACCCAGAGCAGTACCAAATCTTCTCTTAATATGTGCCATGTATTTCATCCTAGGCCCTACCCAGAGTAGTACCAAATCTTCTCTAATATGTGCCATGTATTTCATCCTAGGCCCTACCCAAAGCAGTACCAAATCTTCTTTAATATGTGCCATGTATTTCATCCTAGGCCCTACCCAGAGCAGTACCAAATCTTCTCTAATATGTGTCATGTATTTCATCCTAGACCCTACTCAGAGCAGTACCAAATCTTCTCTAATATGTGCCATGTATTTCATCCATCACATGGAATTAAACTATGATTGCCTACATTTCACAATACAGGAACATTACCTGGCTGAAATTTGGCTCTGTTTTGAGAAAAATTTGACCCGAGCAGACTGTGAAGAGAGTGCACAGTACCACGTGGCCAGTGACCAGCACAGGGCAGAGCGTCGTCCATACCTGAAGTTCCGTAGTGAGAAGGAACAAGTGGTCACCAAGGGAAAAAAGTTTGTTGATTGTCCATCTGATCTTGTCTGGTACAAGCCGATCACAACTATCTACTTGTAAAAGGAAAACCAGTGACATTTTATGTGTTTCTATGTTGAATGTTTCATTGATAAATGACTGGAATTTCTACACTATAGTTTTAATTGTAGATTCAATAAGATTCTATTATTTTTAAAAAAATCATTTTTCTTGAAAATTTAGCCATGGTATTTAAATCCTGGTTTAAGTTTAAACTACTTGCCAGTCAGTTTGGGAAATACTTTCATATATCAACCACCCAAAAGTTATTCCATTAATTTGGTGTGGTGGCAGGTGAATGGTACCAGAGAATTAATGGTGAAGCAGTCTTAGGACTCCTGGTTTTAGTGTTGGACCATGGTGGAGAGGGAAACTGGGGGTGGGGGAAAGGGAATATACAATACTTTTCAACTGTTTATTGGGAAGCATTAAAATAAAGCCAACATATAAACACCAACTAAAAAAGAATATGTTAAAAAACCCACTTATTATGTGAAGGAACTATGACCTAAGTGTATGAAGGAAATGACAGGTTATGAGTATGTCAGGTTACTGTACTTGTATCTGCCTCATCTTGTATTTAATTTTGTACAGTTTTGGTGCCTTAATAAATGCTGGAGAGTTTCAGTTGTTTTGGTTGAAATGGTTACTTGGCTGATCAAATGGTTACTTGGCTGATCAAATGGTTACTTGGCTGATCAAATGGTTACTTGGCTGATCAAATGGTTACTTGGCTGATCAAATGGTTACTTGGCTGATCAAATGGTTACTTGGCTGATCAAATGGTTACTTGGCTGATCAAATGGTTACTTGGCTGATCAAATGGTTACTTGGCTGATCAAATGGTTACTTGGCTGATCAAATGGTTACTTGGCTGATCAAATGGTTACTTGGCTGATCAAATGGTTACTTGGCTGATCAAATGGTTACTTGGCTGATCAAATGGTTACTTGGCTGATCAAATGGTTACTTGGCTGATCAAATGGTTACTTGGCTGATCAAATGGTTACTTGGCTGATCAAATGGTTACTTGGCTGATCAAATGGTTACTTGGCTGATCAAATGGTTACTTGGCTGATCAAATGGTTACTTGGCTGATCAAATGGTTACTTGGCTGATCAAATGGTTACTTGGCTGATCAAATGGTTACTTGGCTGATCAAATGGTTACTTGGCTGATCAAATGGTTACTTGGCTGATCAAATGGTTACTTGGCTGATCAAATGGTTACTTGGCTGATCAAATGGTTACTTGGCTGATCAAATGGTTACTTGGCTGATCAAATGGTTACTTGGCTGATCAAATGGTTACTTGGCTGATCAAATGGTTACTTGGCTGATCAAATGGTTACTTGGCTGATCAAATGGTTACTTGGCTGATTAAATGGTTACTTGGCTGATCAAATGGTTACTTGGCTGATCAAATGGTTACTTGGCTGATCAAATGGTTACTTGGCTGATCAAATGGTTACTTGGCTGATCAAATGGTTACTTGGCTGATCAAATGGTTACTTGGCTGATCAAATGGTTACTTGGCTGATTAAATGGTTACTTGGCTGATCAAATGGTTACTTGGCTGATTAAATGGTTACTTGGCTGATAAAATGGTTACTTGGCTGATCAAATGTTCACATCTGAATTTATGGTTGGTTTTAGATGGGACTTACATATTACCACATTAGATGGTTGGCTTATACATCTACACAAACATAATCTTTGTATAATCCCGATTAGATGGATGGCTTATAAATCTACACAAGCAATCTTTGTACACAAAGAGCCGATTAGATGGTTGGCTTATAGAAATATATACAATCATTGTAAACCACATGTTTAATGGGTTGGCTTATAGATGTATATACAATCATTGTAAACCACATGTTTAAATGGGTTGGCTTATAGATGTATATACAATCATTGTAAACCACATGTTTAAATGGTTTGGCTTACAGATGTATATACAATCATTGTAAACCACATGTTTAATGGGTTGGCTTATAGATGTATATTCAATCATTGTAAACCACATGTTTAATGGGTTGGCTTATAGATGTATATATAATCATTGTAAACCACATGTTTAATGGGTTGGCTTATAGATGCATATACAATCATTGGAAACCACATGTTTAATGGGTTGGCTTATAGATGTATATACAATCATTGTAAACCACATGTTTAATGGTTTGGATTATAGATGTATATACAATCATTGTAAACCACATGTTTAATGGGTTGGCTTATAGATGTATATGCAATCATTGTAAACCACATGTTTAATGGGTTGGCTTATAGATGTATATACAATCATTGTAAACCACATGTTTAATGGGTTGGCTTATAGATGTATATGCAATCATTGTAAACCACATGTTTAATGGGTTGGCTTATAGATGTATATTCAATCATTGTAAACCACATGTTTAATGGGTTGGCTTATAGATGTATATACAATCATTGTAAACCACATGTTTAATGGGTTGGCTTAGAGATGTATATACAATCATTGTAAACCACATGTTTAATGGATTGGCTTATAGATGTAAACAAACATGACTAATGTGCACAACTGCCATTAAGGGTTGGGTTCTAGAATGCTATGGTGATACATCCAGACACCAGAGAAGCTAGTGCTATGGTGATACAGCCAGACACCAGAGAAGCTAGTGCTATGATGATACAGCCAGACACCAGAGAACCAGAGAAGCAAGTGCTATAGTGATACATCCAGACAGCAATTAATACGAAGATCAAGAGCCATCAAGGGAGTAGCATTTTAATTTCAAAACATTTTAAAAAGAGTAATAAATGGTAGGACTAACTCCCCAATTAAAATTAGGAAAATTCTACAACCAAATATCGAAGCGGTCGATATATTTGATTGTAATAGGGGGGGGGGGACTGCAGTCAGGTTATCAATAAGGGAAATGAGTAAAACAAAATATGAGAAAACCTTGAAAAGAGAACGCAAGAAAACAACGAACGTGTCGACAGGAAGTCTTCGTCAGCGAACAAACAAGCAGAATTATTAGATGTTGCCTAATTTTTACAGTTTTGTGTCATTTTCGTTCAATATCTATTATGACGTCAGTATTTTTTTATCACGGTGTGAAGGCGCTTTGTTGGACCCAGTTATTTTAACATCCATTTAATTAACGAAGGGGGTAAAACAAATAGATAGTTTCAATAACATTTTTAATTCATCATTTTTATTGAGTAACAATTTGGAATAAAACTATTTGTATGATACTCCCCTCACCCCCCACCCCAGATCCTTCCTTTAATTTCAGCTCCACGTCCTCACCCCCCCCCAAAACCCCCATCAAAGTTACAGTTCTTCACCTTTGTACGCACTCAAATAAAAATCCGGGTGTTAGTATTTTTAATTCATCATTTTTATTGAGTAACAATTTGGAATAAAACTATTTGTATGATTCTCCCCTCCCCCCCCACCCCAGATCCTTCCTTTAATTTCAGCTCCACGTCCTCACCCCCCCCCCCCAAAACCCCCATCAAAGTTACAGTTCTTCACCTTTGTACGCACTCAAATAAAAATCCGGGTGTTAGTAATATTTTTTTTCTCTTTAAAACTGACAAAAATATCATTTCCTTACAATTTTGTAAAAAAAAAAAATACTGTGGCTATAAACAAAGCTGGGTGTGTGCCAAAACTAGGATGAATTCCGTTTATGTAGTCCGGGGGCCCGGGAGTGCCAGATTCGAAGCTGGCGCTGGGTGCCCTTATGCCTAATTTAGGCTTATATAGATGGATGGAATCACCCCCCCCCCCCTTTTTTTTTTCCTCGAACTCCAGAATTGCCCCCTCAGATCAAAGTCCCTAAAAAAAAAAAACACGAAATATATTTGAGCCTGTTTAAGCTTAGAGACTTACTATTGGCGAATGAAGAAGAGTTATTGGTGGTCGTTCCCAAACTGACCATTTTTTATAATGAGTTTTCTGAAAGTGAACATTTTAAATAACCAAATAGTGAGGCAGAAGGCATCTGAAAGCAGCAGATATTAATCTCAATAAAGCCAACATTTTTTTCTACAATATTTGAAGTTTTGTCTCTCACAGCTTCTCAAAACTAAACTTATAAAGGAACTATTTGCGATTTAACAAAACACTGTCCAGGCTTTCAGGCCTAGCGATTTTGGTAGTGGAAAGTGGTAGGTGGCGAATGTTGATATTGTTCAAATGATTGATGAACAATGTTGATATTGATAAAGTGATTGATGGACAATGTTGATATTGATAAAGTGATTGATGGACAATGTTGATATTGATCAAGTGATTGGTTGAGAATGCTGATATTGAGGAAGTGATTGGTGGAGAATGTTGATATTGAGAAAATGATTGTTTGAGAATGTTATTATTCATAAAGTGCTTGGTTGAGAATGTTAAAATTGATAAAAGGATTGGTGGAGAAGGTTGATATTGATAAAGTGATTGGTGAAAACGTTGATATTGATAAAGCGATTGGTTAAGAATGTTGATATTGATAAAGTGATTGGTTGAGAATGTTGATATTGATAAAGTGATTGGTGGAAACGTTGATATTGATAAAGCGATTGGTTAAGAATGTTGATATTGATAAAGTGATTGGTTGAGAATGTTGATATTGATAACGTAATTGGTGGAAACGTTGATATTGATAAAGTGATTGTTTGAGAATGTTATTATTGATAATGGGATTGGCTGAGAATGTTGATATCAATAAAGTGATTGGTTGAGAATGCTGCTATTGATAAAGTGATTGAGTGAGAATGCTGATATTGATAAAGTGATTTGTTGAGAATGCTGATATTGATAAAGTGATTGAGTGAGAATGCTGCTATTGATAAAGTGATTGAGTGAGAATGCTGCTTTTGATAAAGTGATTGAGTGAGAATGCTGCTATTGATAAAGTGATTGCTTGAGAATGCTGATATTGATAAAGTGATTGAGTGAGAATTTCGATATTGATAAAGTGATTGCTTGAGAATGCTGCTATTGATAAAGTGATTGAGTGAGAATTTCGATATTGATAAAGTGATTGGTTGAGAATGCTGATATTGATAAAATGATTGTAAAGGTGAGTTTCTTATGGTGAAGGTGAGTTTCTGATGGTCAAGGTGACTTTCTGATGGTGAAGGTGAGTTCCTGGTGGTGAATGGGAGTTTCTGGTGGTGAAGGCCAGTTTCCGGCGGACACATGGTTACCGTCAAATACAGGAGACTAGCCGAAGGTGTATACAATTAAAATTTACTGGTCCTAAATCAAGCCAAAGGGTGTAAAAGTATACAATTAAGATTTACTGGTTCCAAAGTATACAATTGAGATTTACTGGTTCCAAAGTATACAATTGAGATTTACTGGTTCCAAAGTATCTAAATGCGATGTTCCGATGGAAAGGTTTATAAGTAGGAATTACCAGTGTATAGGTTTACTATGACTCGTGAGACACGTTATGTAAAAAAAGACCTTAAAAGATTATAACAACCATACTAGGAAAGAATAGAAATGAAAATGAGGTTGAAATGAATGATGAATATTTTATTACGACGATAAACCCGCACAATCTTCCCAAACATTCACATGGAAACACAGAGCAGCGCGTGCACGAGCCACTACGGCAGCAGGAGTGAGCACTGTGCCTGGTAACCAAACAAGGCGAGGCGGTCGAGAGTGGGGTCTCGTTACCCTGGGACGGCTTAGTTGGAGGGATTTCTTTGACAACATATCATGTAGGGACGGGTGGTCCTGTTGGAGGAACGATTGAACGGGACGTCATCTTCAGGTGAGAGGTTAGTTTAATGTTGGCTTAGGGTTAGGTCTTGGTCTAATGGCTTGTCTTGGTCTAATGTTGGTTTGTCTTTGTCTAATGTTGGCTTGTCTTGGTCTAATGTTGGATTAGGGTTAGGGTTAGTTCTTGGTCTAAATGTTGGCTTAGGGTTAGGTCTTGGTCTAATGTTGGCTTGTCTTGGTCTAATGTTGGTTTGTCTTTGTCTAATGTTGGCTTGTCTTGGTCTAATGTTGGATTAGGGTTAGGGTTAGTTCTTGGTCTAAATGTTGGCTTAGGGTTAGGTCTTGGTCTAATGTTGGCTTGTCTTGGTCTAATGTTGGTTTGTCTTGGTCTAATGTTGGCTTTTCTTGGTCTAATGTTGGCTTAGGGTTAGGTCTTGGTCTAATGTTGGCTTGTCTTTGTCTAATGTTGGTTTGTCTTTGTCTAATGTTGGCTTGTCTTGGTCTAATGTTGGCTTGTCTTGGTCTAATGTTGGCTTCTCTTGGTCTAATGTTGGCTTGTCTTGATCTAATGTTGGCTTGTCTGGGTCTATTGTTGGTTTGTCTTGGTCTAATGTTGGCTTTTCTGGGTCTAATGATTGCTTGTCTTGGTCTAATGTTTGCTTGTCTTGGTCTAATGTTGGTTTGCCTTATAGTGATTGCTTGTCTTGGTCTAATGTTGGCCTGTCTTGGTCTAATGTTGACCTGTCTTGGTTTAATGTTGGCTTGTCTTGTCTAATGTTGGTTTGTCTTGATCTAATGTTGGCTTGTCTGGGTCTATTGTTGGTTTGTCTTGGTCTAATGTTGGCTTGTCTGGGTCTAATGATTGCTTGTCTTGGTCTACTGTTGGCTTGTCTTGGTCTAATGTTGGCCTGTCTTGGTCTACTGTTGGCTTGTCTTGGTCGAATGTTGGGTTGTCTTTTTCTAATGTTGGCCTGTCTTGGTCTAATGTTGGCCTGTCTTGGTCTACTGTTGGCTTGTCTTGGTCTAATGTTGGGTTGTTTTTTTCTAATGTTGGTTTGTCTTGGTCTACTGTTAGTCACGTCATTTTTACCCACTCCTGGCGCCCTCAGTTACGACCATATTATTAAATAGTTTCAACAAGCGAAAATCATTTTGTTAATTCATATTTCTTAGTATTAAAAAGACCTTGGAAGATATGACCTAACAAGTACATTAAACTAAGTATTCCTTATTGATGTTAACCCATTTAGGAATATACTTTTTATAAACATATAAACATGTACTTAATGTATGACAATATTAAAAATATAAAACTTAAAAAAAAAAGCCAAATTTCATTGAGTAACAAGTGAATTATAAATGATTCGTCTTATTGTGAAAAATTGGATCAATTTTCTTTGAAAAATATCTTTTAATCTAGTCTACAAAATAGAACTGTTGTTAGAATTAAAAGGTTCCACATCAAGGGACCTCTAGTTTCTCTTGTAATAATAATAATAAACCAACATATTTCAATACTTATTTAAACGTACGGCAGTATCCGGAAAATGCTACACATTCTTTGAGCCCCTGGGGGCACTCTTGTAGTATTTGATTTTTGCAGCGCCACCTGGTAAGTTATACATATTTTTCGAAGCCCCTGGGGGCGCTCTTGTAGAATTTGATTTGTACAGCGCCGGATAAGCTTTGCTATGAGGTCTGGAGCACAGGAGTATTTTAAACAACCCACAATTTCCAATCCATAAATCTACTGTCCATTTGACATCCCACCCCTCTCTTATCAACACATGAAATACTCACATCCATTTGTGACAGTGAAACACATCCATTTGTGACAAAAAAACCCACTCACATCCATTTGTGACAGTGAAACACTCACATCCATTTGTGACAATGAAACACTCACATCCATCTGTGACAATGAAACACTCACATACTCACATCCATCTGTGTTTATGAAACACTCACATCCATTTGTAACAATAAAATACTCACATCCATTTGTGACAATGAAACACTCACATCCATTTGTGACAATGAAACACTCACGTCCATTTGTGACAATGAAACACTCACATCCATCTGTGACAACGAAACACTCACATACTCACATCCATCTGTGTTTATGAAACACTCACATCCATTTGTAACAATGAAACACTCACATCCATTTGTGACAATAAAACACTCACATCCATTTGTGACAATGAAACACTCACATCCATTTGTGACAATGAAACACTCACATCCATTTGTGACAAAGAAACACTCACATCCATTTGTGACAATGAAACACTCACATCCATTTGTGATAATGCAACACTCACATCAATCTGTGACAATGAAATCTCACATCCATTTGTAACAATGAAACACTCACATCCATTTGTGACAATGAAACACTCACATCCATTTGTGACAATGAAACACTCACATCCATCTGTGACAACGAAACACTCAGATTCATTTGTGACAATGAAACACTCACATCCATCTGTGACAATGAAACAATAATATACTCACATCCATCTGTGACAATGAAACACTCACATCCATCTGTCACAATGAAAAACTCACATCCATCTGTGACAATGAAACACTCACATCCATCTGTGTTTATGAAACACTCACATCCATTTGTGACAATGAAATACTCACATCCATCTGTGACAATGAAACACTCACATCCATATGTGACAATGAAACACTCACATAAATCTGTGACAATGAAACACTCACATAATCACATCCATCTGTGTTTATTAAACACTCACATCCATTTGTGACAATGAAACACTCACATCCATCTGTGACAATGAAACACTCACATCAATCTGTGACAATGAAACACTCACATCCATTTGTGACAATGAAACACTCACATCCATTTGTGACAATGAAACACTCACATCCATCTGTGACAATGAAACACTCACATCCATCTGTGACAATGAAACTCTCACATCCATCTGTGACAACGAAACACTCACATACTCACATCTATCTGTGTTTATGAAACACTCACATCCATTTGTGACAATGAAACACTCACATCCATTTGTGACAATGAAACATTCACATTCATCTGTGACAATGAAACACTCACATCCATCTGTGACAATGAAACACTCACATCCATTTGTGACAATGCAACACTCACATCAATCTGTGACAATGAAACACTCACATCCATTTGTGACAATGAAACACTCACATCCATTTGTGACAATGAAACACTCACATCCATCTGTAACAATGAAACAGTCACATCCATCTGTAACAATGAAACACTCACATCCATTTGTGACCACGAAGCATTCACATCCAGTTGTGACTGGATGAAATCTACAACAAATCTACTAACTACTGTACACACGACCTATAGATATCCCCACATATAAAATGTACAATAATTCTACTAACAACTGTACGATGCAGGAAAGCACATGTTAAATTCCATGTAATAGTCCATCATATCAATCAAATTGCTTTTAATGATTAAATGATGGATTGAGGACTGGCGATGTCAATGTTATTTAAAACTTGGACGTCAGTGTTATATTGAATACTTGGACGTCAGTGTTATACTAAATACTTGGACGTCAATGTTATGTTAAATACTTGGACGTCGGTGTTATAATAAATAAGGGACGAAAGTGTTATATTAAATACTTGGACGTCAGTGTTATACTAAATACTTGGACGTCAATGTTATGTTAAATACTTGGACGTCGGTGTTATAATAAATAAGGGACGTCAGTGTTATATTAAATACTTGGACGTCAGTGTTATATTAAATATTTGAACGTCAGTGTTATCTTAAATACTTGGACGTCAGTGCTGTATTAATGACCACCGACGTCAATGCTATATTAAATACTTGGACGTCAGTGTTATATTAAATACTTGAACGTCAGTGTTATATTAAAGACTTGGACGTCAGTGTTATCTTAAATACTTGGACGTCAGTGCTGTATTAATGACCACCGACTTCAATGCTATATTAAATACTTGGACGTCAGTGTTATATTCAATGCTTGGACAACAGTACTGTATTAATGGCCACCGACGTCAATGCTATATTAAATACCTGGACGTCAGTGCTATACTAAAGATTTGGACATCAGTGCTATATTAATGACTTGGACGTCAGTGTTATATTAAATACTTGGACGTCAGTGCTGTATTAATGATCACCGACGTCAATGTTATATTAAATACTTGGACGTCAGTGCTATATTAAATACTTGGACGTCAGTGCTATATTAAATACTTGGACGTCAGTGCTATATTAAAGACTTGGACATCAGTGTTATATTAAATACTTGGACGTCAGTGCTATATTAATGACTTAGACGTCAGTGTTATATTAAATACTTGGACGTCAGTGCTATATTAAAGACTTGGACGTATGTGCTATATTAAAGACTTGGACGTCAGTGCTATATTAAAGACTTTGACGTCAGTGCTATATTAAAGACTTGGACATCAGTGTTATATTAAATACTTGGACGTCAGTGCTATATTAATGACTTAGACGTCAGTTTTATATTAAATACTTGGACGTCAGTGCTATATTAAAGACTTGGACGTCTGTGCTATATTAATGACTTGGACGTTAGTGCTATATTAAAGACTTGGACGTCAGTGCTATATTAAAGTGAAAGTGCCCTGTCCGTGTTAGAAAGTACAGCGAAAGTGCCCTGTCTATGTAAGAAATGACAATGAGAGGGCCCTGTTCTGCCTTGGCCCTTTTAATTGAAATCTAGCTAAAATTAAAACTATTGTCAGCGGTTCTCAACAGAATAGAAAGGTTTCACTTTTCTATTTCTACAGATCTTCTTTAAAATATCATTAAATATTGGTTAAGTTCTACAATTGATCTAAGATCTAATTCTAAGATCTCCAGGCTCCCCCCCCCCCCAGTTGTCCATCGCAACCTCTCTGTTAGTTCCGCTCGTGACCACACCAAACATCATCAATGTCTAAACTTGTTTATCCCGACATTCATTTCTGCCGATGAAATAATCTCATGACATTCTTATTCCGATAAATGCGGACATCAATCACATGTCGTGTGTGAGTGTGACAGCCAGTGTGTCTGTGTGTTGGAGGGATGAGTTATGTAGAGAGGAGTGGAGTGGAAGTGGGGGGGGGGTGGTTCCCAACAAACGTGGCATGAAGCAAGCTGAACTAAAGTAACGCGGAGCTGCTCCAATCAATCATCAGGCATATCAATCTATTTAGAGAGTTCCTGTTGCCATGGTTATGGCTGAGTTGATCATTTCCTGTTAACGACGACTGGCCTCGATTCGAGTAAAAATAAAATGGCAGCTGCTGGCGACTTTCGATGTACTTTAGAAGTAGAAATAAAAGCCACCGGTGCGTTTGTAATTTGTCATTTATTGTAAGTACAGGAGTTTGTTTATTCACAGCACACTTCAAACATGTCGGCCTATTCTAAGCGATCATACAACTCCAATCACCGCTAGTGAGGTCCACGATGTTTTGTTTTATATAATACGCTGATACATCAAGCTATTCTCTAAATCAGGCCTGTACAACATACGGCATGCGGGCCACATGCGGTCCGCCAGCACCCACTTGGCGGCCCGCGAAGTAACGAAATATTCTTTATTATTATATTTGTCTTATTAGCTTACGCCTAGTCCTATTATCTTTCGGCACAGGTTTTTCATAAAGTATTACGGCCCGCACAAGTTACGGCCCACCTTCAATTTTGAGTTGTGCATGCCTGCTCTAAATGTTCTTGTCACATTGTCGATACTGTATACATACGCTATGATCTACGATCTACGATCTATGGTTACTGTCATGTCTCCATTTATGGCTGTGATCGGTGTCATAACTCCATTATTGGCTGGATCTATGATAAGAGTCATGCCATCATTACTACTCTAGCTGTGGCCTGCACATGTAATACTAATGCCACTTTATTAGTGTCACAAATTAGGGGCTAATAATCTATAAAACTCCCCCCACCCCCCCCCACCCAAAAAAAAAACCAGCAAAAAAAAAACAACAAATAAAAACAGCTTAAGGATTCTCCACCCAACAACAAAACGTTATCCATTCCCATTAGCTACAGATGATCCAACACACAACACAAGAACTCTCCATTCCCACAACACAAGGACTCTCCATTCCCACAACGCAAGGACTCTCCATTCCCACAACACAAGGACTCTCCATTCCCACAACACAAGGACTCTCCATTCCCACAACGCAAGGACTCTCCATTCCCACAACACAAGGACTCTCCATTCCCACAACACAAGGACTCCCCATTCCCACAACACAAGGACTCTCCATGCCCACAACGCACGAACTCTCCATACCCACAACACAAGGAATCTCCATTCCCACAACACTAGGACTCCCCATTCCCACAACACAAGGACTCTCCATTCCCACTACACAAGAACTCCCCGTTCCCACAACACAAGAACTCTCCATTCCAACAACCCAAGGAATCTCCATTCCCACAACACAAGGACTCTCCATTCCCACAACACAAGGACTCTCCATTCTCACACCACAATGACTCTCCATTGCAACAACACAAGGACTCTCCACTCCCACAACACAAGGACTCTCCATTGCCACACATAAGGACTCGCCATTGCCACAACACAAGGACTCTCCATTCCCACAACACAAGGACTCTCCATTCTCACAACACAAGGACTCTCCATTGCCACAACCCAAGGACTCTTCATTCCCACAACACAAGGACTCTCCATTGCCACAACACAGGGACTCTCCATTCCCACAACACAAGGACTCTCCATTCCCACAACACAAGCACTCTCCATTCCCACAACACAAGGACTCTCCATTCCCACAACACAAGGATGCTCCATTCCCACAACACAAGGACTCTCCATTCCCACAACCCAAGGACTCTCCATTCCCACAACACAAGGGTGTTCCATTTGCCCAACACAAAAAAAATATCCACCCTTCAAACCTTGGATTTTTTCGACATCAGAGACTTTGCCTGAAAGTCCGATCTCTTCGACCAAGCACCGTCGACCACAGAGCCTAGTCAAAAAAGTACAGATTCCCTCATGACATCTCTCCCACTCACCGAAATCGAAGGCTTCACTGAATGTTACTGAACATAATTCTGAACGTGATTGATTTCTAATTTTCTTTGCATTCGATTCTCCTCATGCTCAAATTATGGAAAACAACCGGAAAGTCAATTAAGAATGAGTTCTTCATTTTTCTTCTCCCCTCCTACGTCATCATTTCCCAGACTTCCTCAGTGCACTATTGATTATATGCAATTTAAACTGTAAGCGTCAGATATTCCAGATTTTCGTCGTTATTCAAACTTGTTTTTAAGGACACAGGCAATCATGCACCAAAAAAACAAAAAAACAAAAAAACAATCAGTTTCACGGCCATATAATTTCTTGTGGAAAGTTTTGACAATTGCCAGATTCGAGTTAAAGCAATCGTGTTGGTCGTGCAGCCCACGGCGACTGCAGGGGGCCTCGGGTATTTAAGGGGCCAACATTTGATTTGTAGGGGCATGGGCTCTTTAAAAGTCACGCAACATCCTTGATTCAACTTAACAAAACTTTTTTTTTTTGTATAATCGTCAACGTGACCTTGCACTCGAACCTTTCAAATATAATACATGAACTCGAATACATAAAATACAACACGTGAACTCGAATACATCAAATACACAACGTGAACTCGAATACATCAAATACAAAACGTGAACTCGAATACATCAAATACAACATGGGAACTCAAATACATGAAATACAACATGGAAACTCAAATACATGAAATACAACATGGGAACTCAAATACATGAAATACAACATGGGAACTCAAATACATGAAATACAACATGGGAACTCAAATACATCAAATACAACATGGGAACTCAAATACATGAAATACAACATGGGAACTCAAATACATGAAATACAACATGGGAACTCAAATACATGAAATACAACATGGGAACTCAAATACATGAAATACAACATGGGAACTCAAATACATGAAATACAACATGGGAACTCAAATACATGAAATACAACATGGGAACTCAAATACATGAAATACAACATGGGAACTCAAATACATGAAATACAACATGGGAACTCAAATACATGAAATACAACATGGGAACTCAAATACATGAAATACAACATGGGAACTCAAATACATGAAATACAACATGGGAACTCAAATACATGAAATACAACATGGGAACTCAAATACATGAAATACAACATGGGAACTCAAATACATCAAATACAACATGGGAACTCAAATACATGAAATACAACATGGGAACTCAAATACATGAAATACAACATGGGAACTCAAATACATGAAATACAACATGGGAACTCAAATACATCAAATACAACATGGGAACTCAAATACATGAAATACAACATGGGAACTCAAATACAGGAAATACAACATGGGAACTCAAATACATCAAATACAAAACGTGAACTCGAATACATCAAATACAAAACGTGAACTCGAATACATCAAATACAACATGGGAACTCAAATACATGAAATACAACATGGGAACTCAAATACATCAAATACAAAACGTGAACTCGAATACATCAAATACAAAACGTGAACTCAAATACATCAAATACAACATGGGAACTCAAATACATGAAATACAACATGGGAACTCAAATACATGAAATACAACATGGGAACTCAAATACATGAAATACAACATGGGAACTCAAATACATGAAATACAACATGGGAACTCAAATACATCAAATACAACATGGGAACTCAAATACATGAAATACAGCATATAATTAAACGATTTCTAAAAAAGAATTAAAAAATGCAACACATTTTCTCGATGTCTAAATGTCAAATGGGGATTTGTAAATCCATGTTTTTTTTTAAAATTTAAACCAATAACATTTGTACTTCCATACTTCCATTGAAAAGTTGTTCCTATGTTAGAGGATTGAGTGAAGAAAACAGAATTTCCAATAGGTCGTCTGAAATCACAAGTCTAAGTGTCAGCTGCCGGCACGCGCTAGGTTTGCTTTGAGGCTAGCCAAGAACGTGACCAATGGCATGAGAGATGAGATTGAGCGGTGGTCTGTAAGGGGCATACTAGATGAATGGCTGTGTGTGTGGCTGTGTGTGGGTGTGGTTTTAAGCGACAGTGTGTGTGTGGTTGTGTGTGTGTGTGTGATTTTGTACGACAGTGTGTGTGTGATTGTGTGTTTGTGGGTGTGGATATAGCCTTGGCTGTGAGAAGTTAACTTGTGTGTTTGGTTGTGTGAGGCTGGGTGGAAGAGATGGCGTTTGTGTGATTGTGTGTGGCTGTGTGTGTGAGAGAGAGAGTTTGTGTGTGTGATAGTGTGAGGCTGTGTGCGTGCGCGTGAGAGAGTGTTTGTGTGTGTGATAGTGTGTGGCTGTGTGTGTCGCTATGTGAAGGATTATGTGTAAGGTAGGTACACGTCCACCAGGTTGCCTAGCAACTGGCTCATTGTTTGAAAACAAGAGCAGAAATCTTATAAGAAAACAAAATAAGTATCCCCTTTTGACCCATCAGTGCACCTATTGACCCATTAGTGCACCTATTGATTAATTAGTGCACATATTGACCCATTAGTGCAAATATTGAGCCATTATGGCACATATTGACCAATTAATGCACCTATGGACACATCAGTGGACGCATTGACACATTCCATCCGTCCATCACATTGGCGCTACAGCCCATATAGGGCCCTGGCCTGCCTCACCACTTCCTTCCACACAAACCTGATGCTTTTCTTGTCCATCCTTGGATTCCCAGCTGCTGTAGATCTGTTCCCACATCATCCATCCATCTAAGCCTAGGTCTGCCTTTGAGCCGTTTTCTCTGGGGCTTTTGTGGTGCACCCTCTTCACTCCTCTGTCATGGGGCATTCTTTCTAAGAGTCCCGCCTAGGGTAGCCTGCCCCCCCTTTTTTTTAATTTCTGCTACTAAAATGAAATGATGCGTTTGCCTTTTTGCTTTTTCTATCAATGCTAAATCTTCTAGCCCAGTGGTTCTCAGCCTTCCTAAAGCCGCGACCCTCGCATGCTGTTCCTCATGTTGTGGTGACCCCCAACCATTAAATTATTTTCGTTGCTACTAAATATGTCGTTTACGATGGCCTTAGGCGACTCCTGCATTAGGGCCCTTCGACCCTTAAAGGGGTCGCGACCCCCACAGGCTGAGAACCACTTTTCTAGCCGAATGTGTTTAATGTGTTCATCGTCATTCTGCCCAGAGCTTGTATTTGATCAAGTTTACTTTCAAGTTCCCTTTCAAGCTTTAATTTATCTATGCATTAACGGGTTTTTTTGTCCTCAAGTTTAAAAAAAAAATAATTTAATGACGTGCTGAGACCGTTACCGCCCGCGTGAGAGGACTCTTTTGTTTCCTGGCGATTACTTCGGGTTGAGCACGGAGAATAAAGCCTGCGTGATGAGGCGTGTAGTTGGTGAGTGCTGTCATGCCTGGTAACAGACAATTATGTTAGGTTAAGGGAGGTAAGCCTGGCCAGGCACACGCTACAACAAACACGGTGCGACACAAAAAACAGATGAAGGACGGTTTAATGGAAGGGGGGGGGGAGTAATCAGTGAAAGGGTGGCGGTATCGAATACGAAAGAGAAAAGAAACTTGTTTTAAAACGAAAGAAGAAACGTTACTTCTAAGGTTACCTTGGAGGTTTTGTCTAGCTTTGAAAGCTGGTCAAATCATGAAAGTGGACAGCAAAGGAGACCAAAAATTGGGTGTTACATTTCGCTTGATATTCTATAACCTGTCACCTGTGCTTATTATCGGTCTCGTCTCATGTTCTTCGAGGCCATTTCATGCACACCACCAATCATTAAACACAAAACATTAAACACTAACTCATTAAACACCAATCAGTAAACACCAATCAGTAAACACCAATCGTTTAAACACCAATCATTATACACAAATCACTGTACAGCAGTCCAGACATGTACCCTCAAATAAGCCAAGAATCGACCGTCAAAGCTGGCAGCTGTTTAATGTAGGCGACATTGCAGCGCTGATGTAGGAGTTTAGAGAACGCGACAAACCCAAGAGATTTGTCACAATCAGCATTCCGCCATTGTCCACGTTGAGTCTAGCTAGTCGGGGAATACTGGTACTGACATCATCCCATGGGGTGTGGCTGGGAGTTTAAAAAATGGTGGGTGGGGGGGGAGGGGGTGGATTTGCAATAATTTCCCAGTAGGGATTTAGATGGGGGAGAAAATCTATACAACTTATCCAGACTGGAAATAACGTATTTTTTTCAAGCACTTACAGACGAGCGTATTCTTTCTGTCTCCAAGACTCGCACAAAAACATACGGTGAACGATCGCTCTCTTTCTGTGCCCCCAAACAATGGAATTCTCTTCCATTACATATCCGAAATATACCGACCATCACATCCTTTAAAACTGCACTCAAATCACATCTTTTTAAACTCCACTAGCCTGACTGATTCCAACCTCTGACCGGAAAACGATGCTGCTGGGTGTCATCCATGGCTTGGCTTGACATGTCAATAGTTTTAAATATACATTTGTTTAGTTTTATTTAATTAATGTATGTCAGTTAATTATTTTTTTTTAAAGTTTTTGATTATGCTACTTAAATTGTATGTACAGCGTGGTGAGCCCAGCCCCAGTCTGGGGTACCACGCTATATCAAAATCCCTGATTAACCTGTACAAGTTCACATCCCTGAATAACTTGTACAACTTCAAATCCCTGAATAGCCTGTACAAGTTCACACCCCTTACGAAATTCTGGTAAATGCAATGAACTGCCATGAATAACTTTAACACCGTCGATATCAAAATGTTTGTTGAATGACTTAAGCGCCGTCACTATGTCTGATCTCAAAATGTTGGATGGCGTGAAATGATGAAGCAGCGAGTGATCAGATTTGTGTAGCGTGTAGGCAGCGCCGTCGTGTAACTTTTGGGGGCCCCTGCCACATTTTGGGGGCCCCTGCCACATTTTGGGGGCCCCTGCCAAATTTTGGCTTTGTGTCCACTGCATTCATAGTTGATCGTTTGATTTCTTGTCCCCATAGCCTTGGGACCCCCTTAAATATCCGTGGCATCCGCAGCAGTAGGAAATGCAGCCGTAGGCTTTGCAAGCGTAGAGGTTGCCGCCGTATGCGGATGCAGGCGTATGGGGATGCAGCCTTATGGGGTATGGGGATGCAGCCGTATGGGGCATCGGGATGCAGCCGTATGGGGATGGAGCCGTATGGGGATGCAGCCGTATGGGGCA
The DNA here is from genome assembly GCA_964033795.1 of Lymnaea stagnalis. NCBI lineage: Eukaryota > Metazoa > Mollusca > Gastropoda > Lymnaeidae > Lymnaea > Lymnaea stagnalis. Next base: position 725,764 of record CAXITT010000084.1, read on the forward strand.
TCGGGATGCAGCCGTATGGGGATGGAGCCGTATGGGGATGGAGCCGTATGGGGCATGGGGATGCAGCCGTATGGGGATGGAGCCGTATGGGGCATGGGGATGCAGCCGTATGGGGATTCAGCCGTATGGGGATGGAGCCGTATGGGGATGGAGCCGTATGGGGATGGAGCCGTATGGGGATGGAGCCGTGTGGGGATGGAGCCGTATGGGGATGGAGCCGTATGGGGATGGAGCCGTATCGGGATGGAGCCGTATGGGGATGGAACCGTAGGGGTTGCAGGCTTAGGGATTGCAGGCGTAAGGGTTGCAGGGCACATGCGATGGCTCTGTATGTAGGTATAAACCCAATGGTTTCACTGGATTTATTCACATGATAAAAACTAGGATTTGTCCACGACACTCAAGGAAGACACACGCTGTCAATTCTTAAAACAAATTTGAGACAGAGGTAAAGCGAGGTGAATATTATGATATTTTATCATGAATACATACTAGTCGGGGGATATCATTTTTAAAAGCAATTCGTAGAGCTCATCATTGAACTATTGGATCTCAAAATGGTTGAACACTTTCCCGGTGTACCTTAAATATGTAATACTTGGAAGTGGGAGAGGTGGGGGGGGGGTGGTAGAATAACTATTGGAGACTTAAAATTTGGTCACGTTTTCTTTGAATTATGGTTGTAAGGAATTTCGAAAGATGGGGTGTTGTGGTGGAAGCAGAGGTGGAAATGGAAGCTGGTGGGTGTGGTGGTGGTAACTGGAGTGTGAAAGTGGAAGAAACTGGGGTGTGGAAGCTTGTTTGTGGTGGTGGTAAATGCTGAGGTATAGTGGTGGTTTAATTTGGGGTGTGGAAGTGGTGTAAGCTGGGGTATTGTGGGTGGTGTAAGCTGGGTTATTGTGGGTGGTGTAAGCTGGGGTATTGTGTGTGGTGTAAGCTGGGGTATTGTGGGTGGTGTAAGCTGGGGTATTGTGGGTGGTGTAAGCTGGGGTATTGTGGGTGGTGTAAGCTGGGGTGTTGTGGGTGGTGTAAGCTGGGGTGTGGTGTGATGGAAGCTGGAATTTGTGTTGTGGGAATATGGGGTGTGGTGATGGTGGCAGCTGAGGTGTGGTGTGATGGAAGCTGGGGATGCTGTGTTGGGGGAATATGGGGTGTGGTGACGGTGGCAGCTGAGGTGTGATGGTGGTGGCAGCTTGAGTGTGTGGTGGTGGAAGTTGGAGTGTGGTTTCATCGAAGCTGGGGTGTGGTGTGTGATGGAAGCTGGAGTGTGTGGCAGTGGAAGCTGGGGTGTGGCTTGATGGAAGCTGGGAAGGGGTGTGGGGTGTGATGGAAGCTGGAGTGTGTGGTGGTGGAAGCTGGGGTGGGGTTTGATGAAAGCTGGGGTGTGGTGGTGACAGCTTGATAGATGTATACATTCAGGCGCCTAACGCTTCAATAACACCAACTTTAAAGTCGATCTGGGATTAACATTCTAAATAATGGAAGCAGCCATCAAGTTAAAGCTTATATTTAATGGGTTTTTCCACAGACTAGGTTCATTAAAGGGGGTGGGGTGCTGAGATGCGGGAGGGGCTGGGGTTTTGTTATTAAAAGGCGAAATTAGTATATTTTCATTGGCTAGACAGACACAACTCTGCGGAGAAGTAGGCACATAAAATAGTTAAGATGGAAACCCCGGACAGATCTAACCAAAAAGGTCACCACGTGGTGCGGGCTGTTTCAAAGTGCTGACGATACACGGGGCAGACGAGAGCTTACCTGACGTCTCCTTCCGGTTACAATGTTTTCACGCTGGTGAGGAGATGGATACAGAATTAGAGGGAAGATGAGGTGCGTGGGTGAACTCACATGAGTCGATACTCCATTATAAATGTGGATGTAAGCATATTATAGGGATATATCTTAAAACGTAAATGATCCATTATTTATGGATATAGCCATAGACTTTATGCACCGATATGTATGGATACAGAAGAGAGGATGGGCAATTTTAATGAATAATTATAACTTTGATTATCCATTTTATATGGATACAGTCAGAAGAGTTGATTATCCAATATAAATGCCTATATCCATTATTTATAGTGCAATTATCACAAAAGGATATCCTTTATATTAACATCCCTTTTTTTCGAGGGGGGCTGGCAGGCAAAATCTTTGGACGGCTAATTGACCAACTTTCCGCCAGCCTATCGAGCTGAAACTTGGCACATAGACTCGTTGCCAATGGCAAAAAATTCTCTCAAATCACCCCACAACCTAACCGCAACAACAACAAAAAATAGTTTTGTTGCTGTGGCACATGGATGAAAATTGCAAGATTGAATGGAGTTTCCATGCTATTTGTATAAACATATCCCATAATGTGTCGATCCATTAAATCATGCTATATTTATTTGAAGTATGGGAGTATTCAATGGCAATAAATATTAACCAGTCCTTATACATATTATGCATAAATAAATGCAAGATGGCACGGAGTGATATCAACGTACTTGGGATGAAAGCAGATTTGGCTAATCTAACGGGTTTTGTCAATCACAAAAAGAATTGTGTCCGATTTTATCAGACAGTGGAATCTTTATAACGGGTACAACAGCGAGGTTTTGTGCGTATGTGTGTGAGAGGAGGGGTAGTTGCAATTTACTTTCTCCCCCCCCCCCCCACTTCCTTACTCTCTGTTCTTCACTCTTTGTGCGTCTATCTCTTTCCGACTCATCTTTCTCTCTCTGTCTCTTTATCTCTCCATCTCGCTGAGGAGGGGTAGTTGCAATTTTCTTTCCCC
>CAXITT010000084.1:733548-735386 GCA_964033795.1 Lymnaea stagnalis
AAGACACTCAAAATCTATGTAGGTGAAGACACTCAACATCTATGTAAATGAAGACACTCAACATCTATGTAAATGAAGACACTCAACATCTATGTAAGTGAAGACACTCAACATCTATGTAAGTGAAGACACTCAACATCTATGTAAATGAAGACACTCAACATCTATGTAAATGAAGACACTCAACATCTATGTAAGTGAAGACACTCAACATCTATGTAAGTGAAGACACTCAACATCTATGTAAGTGAAGACACTCAACATCTATGTAAGTGAAGACACTCAACATCTATGTAAGTGAAGACACTCAGTTTCTATGTAATTTGAGACACTGAAATGAATGTAAATCACGCTATTTTCTCATTTAGCTCAAACCCAAATTGGAGCCGATTGTCACAAAATCACAGAATGCTTTTTCTTTTGTTTGGGTAAGTTTAAATCAAAAACACTGCCAACTCCGCAAACAATGTAAACTCTTAATTGAAATGAAAGTAATAGTTTAATAAGATCAATATTTATTGATGAGATTAGATAAGCCATAATGCCCATTCAATGTGAATACGCACAACAGCTTCATGACTGGTTGACGAGACTTTATTCGTTACATTAATCAATTGATTATTTTAGAACAAAAAATGATATCAATTATAATCGAAACATTTGCTTTATCATATTTTTAAAAAAAATGTATTTAAGTGTACTTTGCCTTAAAAAAAAACACCCAAGACATCTTCACATTAAAAATATACATTTCAAATCTATTGTATTTTTGAAACCATTTATATAATAATTATTATTAAAAATATCAACCAGGAAATGATATAACATCTTCCTTTTTTTACATAAATTACTACAAACAATAATTAATATATATTTTAAGGTAAAATTATTTGCAGAAACTAACTTACCCTTTGTTCAACGAGTGTGATCACTCAAGCATAAAGCAACTACGCATTGACCGAATGGGATCCAAAAAGTCCGCTCAGTCCAGTGGTCTATGATCCATATGACTGTATGCTGACAAACAGCTGATCTATAGCCTACACCCTTGTGCGATTAGACTGATTCACATATCTAAGGACATGGCCAATTTAAGTTCCCAGGAACCGGACATGACAGTTATTATAGTTACCATGAATCGCTGTTCCGGTTACCGGCCCCTACCACCCCCACCCCACGTCCCGCAACTCCATGTACACCATCCTTGTTAAGTCAGTTGGTTCACGTGGCCCCTCCCCCTTTCTTGTGGCTTATCATTGTTGATAAGAAGTTAACGGAGGTAGCAACTTAATGTTTTCTTTTTCACAACGGATGTTATGGTGACCAGTTAAAATGGCATGCAACTGAAGAAACTGCAAACCAAACGTTTCGTGGTACACGTTAAGGTCATCTGTGAGGGAAACCCCCTCAAGATTCCGATACTTAGTTGGTCAAGAGGAACCCATTTCATCAACTCAAATCAGGTCATTGATACGGTTTCTAACATCTACCATTCAAGGTTAGGCTGTAACTCAAAGGACTTTTAAACACAACATCTGACGTTCCTCTTGGTAAAGGGTCTCTTTAACAGGGGCTCTTTCTTAGGGGGTCTTTACCATGGTCGCTTTACTAGGGTCTCTTTAACAGGGGCTCTTTCGTAGGGGGTCTTTACCATGGTCGCTTTACCAGGGTCTCTTTAACAGGGGCTCTTTCGTAGGGGGTCTTTACCATGGTCGCTTTACCAGGGTCTCTTTAACAGAGGAACTTTGACAGGGTGGGGGGTGCTCTTATCCAGGGTCGCTTTAACAGGTTCTCTAACAGAGAGTCTTTACCAGGGGAACTGTAACGGGGGGGGGGGG
>CAXITT010000084.1:735850-759372 GCA_964033795.1 Lymnaea stagnalis
GGGGGGGGGTCTATAACAGGGTCACTTTACCAGGGTCTCTTTACCAGGAAGTCTTTACCAGGAGAACTTTATCGGGGGGGGGGGAGTGTTTTAACCAGGGTCATTTTACAAGGGAAACTTTATCAAGGGGGTCTTTACCTGTTGAACTTTAACAGGGGGATATTTACCAGGGGAACTTTAACAGGGGGGGGGGCTTTACTAGGGTCCCTTTACTAGGGTCCCTTTACCAGGGGTTGTCTTTACCAGGGTCTTTTTAAAGAGGGGGGATCTTTACCAGGTGTGCCGCAGAGAATAATGGTGAAAACGTAAAAAAAAGTAAATTTAAAGAAAGATAAAATGACGGCTGATTAGATGAGCCATTAGCTAATAACATGATGTGTTGGCCTTACCTCCCATATGGTTCTATCCATTGTTCAAGGAACAGGCAAGTGGGTGAAAGGCAAACATTTCAACATGTTTTATGATAAATCTCCTCTTTCGTATACATTTACATTAAATATATTGAAACGTAATGAGAGGAGACACTTATTTTAGTACACATTCAACTGACCTGGATTCTACTTTTGCGTATCGTGGGGTGGCGAGGGGTGGTTTGCGGGGGAAAGCTTTTCAAAACGAGAAGGGGCGTGGGGAAAAGTTCTGAGATCAAGAGTGGGGTGCGGCGCCGCAAAAAGGTAAAGATCCCGTGTTCTAGTTGACCTAATGATAAACCTAACAACACGTTGCTTTATTCCCCGTCATCCCACCATAAGAAGAGTGCCGCATGGTGATCGATTTCATGTGTTTTATTAGACAAACAGGAAGCTGAAGAAGTGTGTTATGCGGTTCTCTATTTCATGTGTTTTAGTAGACTAACAGGAAGCTGAAGAAGTGTGTTATGCGGTTCTCTATTTCATGTGTTTTAGTAGACAAACAGGAAGCTGAAGAAGTGTGTTATGCGGTTCTCTATTTCATGTGTTTTAGTAGACAAACAGGAAGCTGAAGAAGTGTGTTATGCGGTTCTCTATTTCATGTGTTTTATTAGACAAACAGGAAGCTGAAGAAGTGTGTTATGCGGTTCTCTATTTCATGTGTTTTAGTAGACTAACAGGAAGCTGAAGAAGTGTGTTATGCGGTTCTCTATTTCATGTGTTTTAGTAGACTAACAGGAAGCTGAAGAAGTGTGTTATGCGGTTCTCTATTTCATGTGTTTTAGTAGACTAACAGGAAGCTGAAGAAGTGTGTTATGCGGTTCTCTATTTCATGTGTTTTAGTAGACTAACAGGAAGCTGAAGAAGTGTGTTATGCGGTTCTCTATTTCATGTGTTTTAGTAGACTAACAGGAAGCTGAAGAAGTGTGTTATGCGGTTCTCTATTTCATGTGTTTTAGTAGACTAACAGGAAGCTGAAGAAGTGTGTTATGCGGTTCTCTATTTCATGTGTTTTAGTAGACTAACAGGAAGCTGAAGAAGTGTGTTATGCGGTTCTCTATTTCATGTGTTTTAGTAGACTAACAGGAAGCTGAAGAAGTGTGTTATGCGGTTCTCTATTTCATGTGTTTTAGTAGACTAACAGGAAGCTGAAGAAGTGTGTTATGCGGTTCTCTATTTCATGTGTTTTAGTAGACTAACAGGAAGCTGAAGAAGTGTGTTATGCGGTTCTCTATTTCATGTGTTTTAGTAGACTAACAGGAAGCTGAAGAAGTGTGTTATGCGGTTCTCTATTTCATGTGTTTTAGTAGACTAACAGGAAGCTGAAGAAGTGTGTTATGCGGTTCTCTATTTCATGTGTTTTAGTAGACTAACAGGAAGCTGAAGAAGTGTGTTATGCGGTTCTCTATTTCATGTGTTTTAGTAGACTAACAGGAAGCTGAAGAAGTGTGTTATGCGGTTCTCTATTTCATGTGTTTTAGTAGACTAACAGGAAGCTGAAGAAGTGTGTTATGCGGTTCTCTATTTCATGTGTTTTAGTAGACTAACAGGAAGCTGAAGAAGTGTGTTATGCGGTTCTCTATTTCATGTGTTTTAGTAGACTAACAGGAGCTGAAGAAGTGTGTTATGCGGTTCTCTATTCCATGTGTTTTAGTAGACTAACAGGAGCTGAAGAAGTGTGTTATGCGGTTCTCTATTCCATGTGTTTTAGTAGACTAACAGGAAGCTGAAGAAGTGTGTTATGGGGTTCTCTATTCCATGTGTTTTAGTAGACTAACAGGAGCTGAAGAAGTGTGTCGCTAACTTTGTCCACGAGGCGAAGCATCAGATAATGTAATTAATATAAAATTGCACGTATTATAAAGACGCTGCTTGTTTGTTGTGTGGACATGGCGTCGGACGTTTTCGCTCAGACTGAAGTATGGCATTGTCTCATCGGGGGAATCCCACTTTTATAACAAAGTGTAATACCAGCCTATCAAATGATTTGTTCTGATTAAACTGACTTGATGATGATGATTGATTACTTGTATAGCGCTTGTCTCCATGCTATTCAAGTTTGCTCAAAGCCCTGTGATGTCATAAAATCTATTTAAAGAAAAATGTCTCAGTAGGGCCTGTGACGAAGAGCGCAGGTTCTTTTACATGTTTGGAAATAAGTTCTTTGAGATATTCAGGTGCAGAGCCTTCCTTATAGCTGTGCGCTAGTCTTATGACGGGTCAAATGGTCAGGTCTAATTAAACTGTCCTGTGACGAGTCAGACGAATAACGCCATCGAGTATATTTAACGGTCTAATGAATCGGTCAATTAACAAGTGCTAAGTAAATGATCTAAGGGCAATGTCGAATGAACTGGGAGCTCTGTCGCCGCCAAATCCCATCATGCCTTCCAGAGGTCTAGTGTTAGTGTTATGGAGGGCCAAAATTGTGTACGCAATTTCCACAAACATATTAAGAAAAAACAAAAAAAACAACAACAAGTCTTTAGTTGGCCGAAATTGAAGCCCCTCTATAAAAAGACATCAAGTGTCGCCCTGGGTGGACCACCCCTCTCCGCACCGCCTCCCTATGCCACTGGGAAGATATCCTATTTGGACTTCACCCCTACGCCAGGGTCAACAGCCGACACATGCTCCCGTACACAACGTACGTGTATGCTGGTGCTGTGAGCTCTCCTGGGTCTCAATTTAACTCTTTTGTTTATAGAGTTAAAAAAGAAACGGCTGCCTATGAAAGACCACAATTAGACAATATACTGTCTATTTCACACCGTCTATTGACCCGGTCTAATTTATTCACTTTTTTGGGGCAGAGCAAACTCTCTGCGATGATGCCGGCCATCACATTACCGTGGTTCGGCATCGGGTGGGCGTCGCCATGCATTTAACGTTCGACGAGGATTTCTGGAGAGTTCCCAACTTCACCACTTCTCAGTGTCTGGCATCAGTGTCAGCAACTCGGCTAGCAAGTGCACTACTGTGTCGGGCGCCTGCCGACCGTGGCGGCAGCTCGGGTCCCGCTGGGGATTCAATCTGTTTAGATAGCTTAGAGTCGGGCAATGTTCTGTTCTGATTTTGGGTTATGATGCTCTGGTGACCGCGGTTTAATTTCCACCATTGTTCCCCATTTTTTTTCCAGGTGAAACGGTCTAATGAAACGGACGAATGGCAAAGTCGAATATCATGGTCTAATACAAATGTAAAATGGTATGATTTCATGACACAGTGTAATGAAACGGTTTTTTTTTTTTTTTAAATAGTGTAGTGAAAGGGTAATTGAATAAAATTTAATGACACAATCTAATGAAACGGTTTATCATATGGTAAGATATCAGACAAAAAGCTACGCCTTTGATTGCAACAATAGATTTGACTCAATGACAAATAATGCTGTCATATGATAGAATTACTACTAAATACATTTTACAAAGCGCCACATTGACACAAGAGTTGAGTTGATGTCCTCGTGAGACATGCAGGAAAATGTCCCAATGAGACGTCTATAGAAATGGCCTCGTGAGGCATGCAGAAAAATGTCCTATTGAGACATGTATGTATTGTTTAAAGGATGGTGCCTTTTTGAAACTTAAACAAAATGTCAGGGGTCAAACCTTAGGTTGAATAAGACCTTATAGCAATGAATTCTCAGATTGCGCAATAGCTCATCTTTAAAAGCGTAACCCCATTCTTATTTGTAAACAAAATCTATTTATAAAAATAAGTGCAACCCGAGACATTTTAAGGGACTTAAGGACTATCAGAGCTAACGTGTTACAGCGTTGACGTGAAATAAAAATCTTGAAATCTTCATTTGAAATTAAAAAAGACAAACAAAAGTCTGCTTTTTTACTTTATTTATTGATTTATGCGTCTCAATTACACGTGAGTGACCGTTTCATCATATCCAATTTTGATTCATTTATGTCTCTTGATTTGAGTTTTTCCCCCCTGTTCCATGAAATTCAACACTCAGCTTGAAAAGCACTAAAAAAAAAAAAAAGAGCTTGGGAAAAAGATTGATAAAAATAACGGCGGAATGTTCATAACGTCAGGGAATTTCATCATATCCAATTTTGTTTCATTTATGTCTCTTGATTTGAGTTTTTCCCCCCTGTTCCAAGAAATTCAACACTCAGCTTGAAAAGCACTAAAAAAAAAAAAAAGAGCTTGGGAAAAAGATTGATAAAAATAACGGCGGAATGTTCATAACGTCAGGGAGGTCGCGGGAAAAAAAGTGTTGGGCGTGGGTGGCGGGGGTGGGGGTGGTTGGACAAGAGAGACGAAATAAAGAGATTCTCAACATGTTATATTTTACATCATTGATAAAAAAATAGGGTAAGAATTAACAGGGATATTGCGCCATCTCTCGTCGATATTATAATGTTAATATGTCTTAAAGATGTACGTTAAATAGAAGTATGTGCTTTTGTATGTACACTTATTTTGGTAATGTATATGCGGTTTAAACAATGCACAACTTACATTTACATAGGAAATTGACAAGTACTAAAGTCTTAATCAATTTTTATTTTGACAAAAATAGAACTTTAATAGGAAAAATATATAATATCATTTAATATATAACAGTTTTAAAAATTAATTGTTATATCTTTTCTTACAACTTAACTCTGGAGCTGGGGCGGGGGTGTGGGGGCAGGGGTGTGGGGGCAGGGGTGTGGGGGTGGGGGTGGTGGGGGGAGGGAGTGTTAAATTCAAAACCTGGTTTAATTTAAGAAGCTGAAAGTTCACTCCATTTACTAGATGTTAAAGCGTGGCTTACACGGCAATATTGATCGCTTCGTCTACTACAGTTTGTTGTTTTTTTCCTCCGCGGGTTATCGTTTTAATAGATCTCATTGAATAGAAGATGTTGGTCTCAAATTTCATGTCAGACTTGCCAGAGCATCGCTTCTGTGATGTGGTGTTCTGAGATGAGTTGTGTGTTTCATAAACCGCTCTACACTTAGGTCTATGGCAAGGGTTGGCAAACATTGTGTGCCGAGGGCCACATTAAAAAATGTAAAGCTATTTGGGAGTGGGGGGGGGGGTGGCGCATGTATAGTATGTCCAATTTTTACATGTCGATAAACATTTCTGTATATTAAAATCGGTAAATTCGCGTTTTAGCAATACATGACAAAAGCAAAGAACTGTTTAAAATCATAGAAAATTAGAAAGAAATTTGAAAAAAAATGTTAAAACAATCATAACAGTACATGAAATTCTGTAAAATTTAACAAAATAACTAAAAATAAGCTAAAAGCAAAGTAATTTTTTTTTAATTTCTAAATGCCTTCGAGGGCCGCATGATAACAGTTGCTCGACCGGTCCGACACTTTGTTTGCACACAGTGCACACAATCGACTTTCTCAGGAGTCGGGATGGTCAATTTACGTCCTAATATCTTCCCCCACCCATCCCAGGGAAGCGTTAGACGCCCTATAAGAGGGATTCTACAGTGGGTTTCCACAACGCAACTAATTTGCGAAGTAGCTGGGACGAAACGGTTGCCTTGGAGCAGCTTCTCAGGGCTGCATAGTAAGAATCATCGGCTAGAGGTTTACCACCTACACCTCTCGCCTCATATCCATTAACGGCAACTGGTAATCATGATCCCTACCCTGTCTCTGCCTTTACTTCCAATTGTGAAGCGTCACAACTGGCAGCCCTGTAGGTGCTGTTTTATTTACGGCAGGTACCGAGCACTTCCCTTGTCTGCCCACGCTGGACGCACCGAGTAGTTGTGTTCCCCGGGTAATGTCGAAGGGGTCGGTGACCGACGCCTCCTAATCGACAAGCCACCACAGACTTGTCAACCGGAGCCCCAGGGGAACATCACAAATAACAATTTGTTCATTAGACACCACACATTTTTAAATTCCCGGAAGTGAACGCTATAAAGTGCGTTAGTGAAATGCATTTTGGACCAGTAACTCTGGTGGATGGGATTTTATTTCGCGATTACAGCTCCATGTATTTATAGAGGTAGAGCCCTGGTTTCCAACCCATGGTTCGCGGATTGCGTTTTTCAGGGTCGAGGACGAAAACACTCAGTTACAAAAATTGTTTTAATTATTTCATTATTCTGAATTACTTGTCTAAACATAGTTTGAATTATGAACTGCATCTATTGTCGATGTGTTGCTCTAATTGTATTAATTTTGTTAAAATAGATCTGGATCGCAGGTCATTTTCCTTCTTAAAAATGGGTCGCAACTAAACAAACAACGTTGGGAACCTCGGATTTAGAAAATAGATTAACATAGAATTATATAGAGATATTTGAATATGATTAACATAGAGCCATATAGAGATTTTCGAAAATGATTAAAATAGCGTTAAATAGAGATCTTCGAATATGATTAACATAGAGTTATAGAGAGATACTCGAATATGATTTACATAGAGTTATAGAGAGATCTTAGAATATGATTAACATACAGTTATAGAGAGATACTCGAATATGATTTACATAGAGTTATAGAGAGATCTTAGAATATGATTAACATACAGTTATAGAGAGATATTCGAATATGATTAACATAGAGTTATAGAGAGATATTCGAATATGATTAACATAGAGTTATATATAGAAATATGCGAAAATGAAGCCTTCATAGCAATACAAAGGGGAAAATATATAACCTGGCCCCATAACTGAACATTGAACACTGCATATGAACATTTAGCACTGCACGTGAACACTGAAGACTGCATATGAACATTGAACACGGCATGGCAAATCGAACACTACTGTGAATTTTAAACGATGCATGTGAACATTGAAACTGCATGTGTACATTGAATACTGCATATGAACATTGAATACTGCATCTCAAATTGAATACTGCATATGAACATTGAACACTGCATGTGAACATTGAACACTGCATGTCACATTGAACACCGCAAGTCAAATTGAACACTGCATGTTAAATTGAACACTGCAAGTGAACATTAAAAAATGCATGTAATATTGAACACATCATGCGAAAATTGGAAACTGCATTTGAAATTGAGCACCCCATGTAACATTGAACACTACATGTAACATTGAACACTGCATATACCATTGAACACTGCATGTGAACTTTGATCACTGAATGTAACATTATATCAGCTGGGCCACTCGCTGAGCAGCCTGAAACGTGATGAACACAATATTATTATAACAATATCGTGATCATCACTGAGTTTCATCCCTGACGCCACTTATCTAGGTCAGTTCCACCGTTGGAATATCAACATCCGGGATGATTGTTTGTTCTGAGGCCCCTGGAATCTATCCCCATGACGAAAGAATGTTCATATGCGATTGTTATGTTAACAGGGCCATTGCTTCGTTCATTCGTTTGTTGAATCATTCCCAAAATCTAAACATACAAACATACACACAGCTCTTGCCATTTTGACGTTCATCAAGGATCATGGCTCATTGGCAGCATTCAAGAAGACACACTGGTTGCATTTGGATCGTTTAATATTTTTAAATGATTCGATTTTTTCAAGTTAAAAAAACAACAATTGACACTTGTCTTCAGTTTAGGAATATAGAGTGTTGTTGACATGATCATGTTAATATGATAACCTATATTCATACAAGACATTGTTCAGCTAATTACCAAGCTGTACAACATTTTTAGCAAAGTATCACATCAAGTCAAATGATGCGCCATTTTATAATTTAAAAAAACATTACATAAACAAGGTTTGACTAATTTTAAGTCAAAACCTGGGGCAAATGCAAGATTGATTATTTTTCATGTTCTGGAAGCTACTTAACATCTTGCTGAATCAATTGGAAGACCTCCCCCCCCCCCCACACACACACACAAATACATACACACATGCATACATATCGGAGAAATGTTTGATAAATCGCCATCTTTTAAGATTGTTTTAGCTGTGCCATGAGATCAGTCAATTTCCTTTTAATCACACTTTGCTTGTTGAACACCAGCTCCTCCGAGATAATCCCTGATGGCCAACCTTTCTAGCATGCCTTGCTGATTTTAAAATATGAATGAAATCAATAAAAATGCAAGGCTGAATGAGAATGTCTAAACATGCTCCGCTACATTCAAAGGCATCGCATAGAAACTTAAGCATTGCGAGCAAAGATAGCCAAAGAATCATAAGACACGTGCCAAAACGCAATCTGACACGAAACCACTGCAACAAAGAAACAGAGGACAATGGATAGACATCTAACAATCTGAACACAGGCCAATTAAAAAAAACGTTCATGGTTACTGAGGGGGAATACAAAGGAACCCCCAAAACGTGTACATAACTCAACAATACATTTGTATAACTGCCCATAACAATTTTGGATAACTCACCAAAACAATTTTGTATAACTCACCAAAACAATTTTGGATAACTCACCAAAACAATTTTGTATAACTCAGCAAAACAATTTAGTATAACTCATCAAAACAATTTTGTGTAACTCACCAAAACAATTTAGTATAACTAACCAAAACAATTTAGTATAACTCACCAAAACAATTTAGTATAACTCACCAAAACAAATTTGTGTAACTCACCAAAACAATTTAGTATAACTCACCAAAACAATTTAGTATAACTCACCAAAACAATTTAGTATAACTCACCAAAACAATTTTCTGTATCTCACCAAACAATTTAGCATAACTAACCAAAACAATTTAGTATAACTCACCTAAACAATTTAGTATAACTCACCAAAACAGTTTTGTGTAACTCACCAAAACAATTTGGTATAACTCACCAAAACAATTTTCTGTATCTCACCAAACAATTTAGCATAACTAACCAAAACAATTTAGTATAACTCACCTAAACAATTTAGTATAACTCACCAAAACAGTTTTGTGTAACTCACCAAAACAATTTGGTATAACTCACCACAACAATTTAGTATAACTCACCAAAACAATTTAGTATAACTCAACAAAACAGTTTTGTGTAACTCACCAAAACCATTTTGTATAACTCACCAAAACAATGTAGTATAACTCATCAAAACAATTTAGTATACCTCACCAAAACAATTTAGTATAACTCACCAAAACAGTTTTATGTAGCTCACCACAACACTTTAGTATAACTCACCAAAACAATTTAGTATAACTCATCAAAACAATTTAGTATACCTCACCAAAATAATTTAGTATAACTCACCAAAACAGTTTTATGTAGCTCACCACAACAATTTAGTATAACTCACCAAAACAATTTAGTATAACTCAACAAAACAGTTTTGTGTAACTCACCAAAACCATTTTGTATAACTCACCAAAACAATTTAGTATAACTCACCAAAACAATTTAGTATAACTCATCAAAACAATTTTGTGTAACTCACCAAAACCATTTTGTATAACTCACCAAAACAATTTAGTGTAACTCACCGAAACAATTTAGTATAACTCACAAAAACAATTTAGTATACCTCACCAAAAAAATTAGCATAACTCACCAAAACAATTTAGTATAACTCACCAAAAGAATTTAGCATAACTCACCAAAACAATTTAGTATATCTCACCAAAACAATTTAACATAACTCACCAAAACAATTTAGCATAACTCACCAAAACAATTTAGTATAACTCACCAAAACAATTTAGCATAACTCACCAAAACAATTTAACATAACTCACCAAAACAATTTAGCATAACTCACCAAAACAATTTAGTATAACTCAACAAAACAATTTAGCATAACTCACCAAAACAATTTAGCATAACTCACTAAAACAATTTAGCATATCTCACCAAAACAATTTAGCACAACTCACCAAAACAATTTAGCATAACTCACTAAAACAATTAGGATAACTCACCAAAACAATTTAGTATAACTCACAAAACAATTTAGCATAACTCACCAAAACAATTTTGTATATCTCACCAAAACAATTTAGCATAACTCACCAAAACAATTAAGTATAACTCACCAAAACAATTTAGTATACCTCACCAAAACAGTTTTATGTAGCTCACTAAAACAATTTAGCATAACTCACCAAAACAATTTAGCATAACTCACTAAAACAATTTAGTATAACTCACCAAACAATTTAGTATAACTCACTAAAACAATTTAGTATAACTCACCAAAACAATTTTGTATACCTCACCAAAACAATTTAGCATAACTCACTAAAACAATTTAGTATAACTCACGAAAACAATTAAGCATAACTCACTAAAACAATTTAGTATAACTCACCAAAACAATTTAGTATAACTCACCAAAACAGTCTTATGTAGCTCACCAAAACAAATAAGTATAACTCATCAAAACCAATTTAGCATAACTCACTAAAACAATTTAGCATAACTCACCAAATCAATTTAGTATAACTCACCAAAACAGTTTTGTATAACTCACCAAAACAATTTAGTATAACTCACCAAAACAGTTTAGCATAACTCACCAAAACAATTTAGTATATCTCACCAAAACAGTTTTGTATAACTCACCAAAACAATTTAGTATATCTCACCAAAACAGTTTAGTATAACTCACCAAAACAATTTAGTATATCTCACCAAAACAGTTTTGTATAACTCACCAAAACAATTTAGTATATCTCACCAAAACAGTTTAGTATAACTCACCAAAACAATTTAGTATAACTCACCAAAACAGTTTTGTATAACTCACCAAAACAGTTTTGTATAACTCACGAAGACGTAGCCTATCCGGTTTTTCTTTAAGTTACAATTTTTGTAACTATCTTTCACCCATCTTTCAACGGCACATTTGAAGTCTGCTCCAATAATCGTATCAATGCCTTCCACGTTTCTTATCATATAAGAGTGATAGCGAACATCCAACTTCCTGTTGCCTTATCGGAAATACAACCAAATATAAAACAACGATTGTTATCCTTTTCATTACTGGGGGTGTGCCGCGAAGGTCATAGAAGGGTTCAGGTGTTCTGCGAAGGTCAGGGAAGAGTGCAGGTGTGCCGCGAAGGTCAATGAAGGTTTAAAGTGTGCCGAGCAGGTCAATGAAGGGTTCAGGTGCCCCGCGAAGGTCAATTAAGAGTTTAGGTGTTCCGCGAAGGTCAATTAAGAGTTCAGGTGTTCCGCGAAGATCAATGAAGAGTCCAGGTGTTCCGCGAAGGTAAATGAAGATTTCAGGTGTGCCGCGAAGATCAATGAAGGTTCATTTGTATCGCAAAATGCAAAGAATGGTTCATGTGTCAATGACGTTCACGTGTGCCGCGAAGGTCAACGAAAGGTTCAGGTGTGCCGCAAAGGTCAATGAGGGGTTCAGGTGTGCCGCAAAGGTGAATGAAGGGTTTAGGTGTGCCACAAAGGTCAATGAAGGGTTCAGGTGTGCCGCAAGGTCAACTAAAGATTCAGGTGTGCCGCAAAGGTCTACGAAAGGTTCAGGTCTGCCGCAAAGGTCAACGAAAGGTTCAGGTGTGCCGCAAAGGTCAATGAAGGGTTCAGGTGTGCCGCAAAAGTCAATGAAGGGTTCAGGTGTGACACAAAGGTCAAGGAAAGGTTCGGGTGTGCCGCACATCAAAGAAGATTGCGGGGCACTGTTGTAGTGGGTGCCATAAGACTGTAGTACTTGGGTCGGCAACCTACATCACACGTGTCAGAAATGGCAAGCTATGCAATTTTCAAAGGCACAAATAAGACCAAATAAAAATTAAATTATAACAAATGACTAAAAAAATTACAACCTAAACAACACGAAATAAAATAAAAATGTTTTCGTATAAATCCTTTATAAAATGTATTATGTAAAATTTGACCAAATATTCTTCCAAATAACGCACTATATAAGAATACAATAAGTTAATTAGTCCCCAACCCCCCGGCATATTCTTCCAAATAACGCACTATATAAGAATACAATAAGTTAATTAGTCCCCAACCCCCCGGCATATTCTTCCAAATAACGCACTATATAAGAATACAATAAGTTAATTAGTCCCCAACCCCCCGGCATATTCTTCCAAATAACGCACTATATAAGAATACAATAAGTTAATTAGTCCCCAACCCCCCGGCATATTCTTCCAAATAACGCACTATATAAGAATACAATAAGTTAATTAGTCCCCAACCCCCCGGCATATTCTTCCAAATAACGCACTATATAAGAATACAATAAGTTAATTAGTCCCCAACCCCCCGGCATATTCTTCCAAATAACGCACTATATAAGAATACAATAAGTTAATTAGTCCCCAACCCCCCGGCATATTCTTCCAAATAACGCACTATATAAGAATACAATAAGTTAATTAGTCCCCAACCCCCCGGCATATTCTTCCAAATAACGCACTATATAAGAATACAATAAGTTAATTAGTCCCCAACCCCCCGGCATATTCTTCCAAATAACGCACTATATAAGAATACAATAAGTTAATTAGTCCCCAACCCCCCGGCATATTCTTCCAAATAACGCACTATATAAGAATACAATAAGTTAATTAGTCCCCAACCCCCCGGCATATTCTTCCAAATAACGCACTATATAAGAATACAATAAGTTAATTAGTCCCCAACCCCCCGGCATATTCTTCCAAATAACGCACTATATAAGAATACAATAAGTTAATTAGTCCCCAACCCCCCGGCATATTCTTCCAAATAACGCACTATATAAGAATACAATAAGTTAATTAGTCCCCAACCCCCCGGCATATTCTTCCAAATAACGCACTATATAAGAATACAATAAGTTAATTAGTCCCCAACCCCCCGGCATATTCTTCCAAATAACGCACTATATAAGAATACAATAAGTTAATTAGTCCCCAACCCCCCGGCATATTCTTCCAAATAACGCACTATATAAGAATACAATAAGTTAATTAGTCCCCAACCCCCCGGCATATTCTTCCAAATAACGCACTATATAAGAATACAATAAGTTAATTAGTCCCCAACCCCCCGGCATATTCTTCCAAATAACGCACTATATAAGGAATACAATAAGTTAATTAGTCCCCAAACCCCGGCATATTCTTCCAAATAACGCACTATATAAGAATACAATAAGTTAATTAGTCCCCAAACCCCCGGCATATTCTTCCAAATAACGCACTATATAAGGAATACAATAAGTTAATTAGTCCCCAACCCCCCGGCATATTCTTCCAAATAACGCACTATATAAGAATACAATAAGTTAATTAGTCCCCAACCCCCCGGCATATTCTTCCAAATAAGGCACTATATAAGGAATACAATAAGTTAATTAGTCCCCAAACACCCAGCATATTTTTCCAAATAACGCACTATATAAGAATACAATAAGTTAATTAGTCCCCAACCCCCCGGCATATTCTTCCAAATAACGCACTATATAAGGAATACAATAAGTTAATTAGTCCCCAAACCCCGGCATATTCTTCCAAATAACGCACTATATAAGAATACAATAAGTTAATTAGTCCCCAACCCCCCGGCATATTCTTCCAAATAACGCACTATATAAGAATACAATAAGTTAATTAGTCCCCAAACCCCCGGCATATTCTTCCAAATAACGCCCTATATAAGGAATACAATAAGTTAATTAGTCCCCAACCCCCCGGCATATTCTTCCAAATAACGCACTATATAAGAATACAATAAGTTAATTAGTCCCCAAACCCCCGGCCCCCTTAGACTCACAATCGCACATTTATCACGCCCCTGAACTATATTAATGCTCACACGCTTTTACAAAACAGATTTATTGGACCAACTATTTCAGAAAAAAAAAACCAAAAGAAAATATTAGGCAACAAATGCAGTTTCAATATTTAGAAATGAAAAGAATCCCTTGTAGCGTAGTTATCGGGAATTTTCCTTCATGTTCCTCCTTGAAAAACGGGAAAAACTGATAATTTAAGGGTTAGGGTGGGGGGTGGGGGGCTGAAATTTAAAAGAGAGTGTTGTCATCGGCAAAGAGATGACAGATGTAGAGAACACAGAGAGATGACAGATGTAGAGAACACAGAGAGATGACCGATGTAGAGCGCAAAAAGAGATGACAGATGTAGAGAACACAGAGAGATGACAGATGTAGAGAACACAGAGAGATGACAGATGTAGAGAACACAGAGAGATGACAGATGTAGAGAACACAGAGAGATGACAGATGTAGAGTGCACAAAGAGATGACAGATGTAGAGAACACAGAGAGATGACAGATGTAGAGAACACAGAGAGATGACAGAACGGCTTGACAGATGTAGAGAGCAAGGAGAGAAACAAGTCGATTTGTCTGCACAACATACGTCTGCCGGCCACACGCGGCCCGCCGGCTCCCATTTTGTGGTCCGCGAAGTAACGAAATTGTATTTATTATTTTCTTACTAGCTTTCCCCCTTGTTTTATTATCTTTCGGCCCGCACACGTTTTTCATGAAGTATTACGGCCGGCCACACATTTTGGGTTGTGCAGGCCTGGTTTAAATTATTCGTTCACTGTCTTGCACTCAAAAACGAATTTATTCGAAATGAACATTTTTTAACATCCCTTAGAAAAGAATTTAAACGAAAATTGCATTAGAAATAAATCATCTTTGTGTACAATCATAAATAAAAATATATAAATCGATTTTACTAGATTAAAATAATCCCCCTTCTCTATCTATTGAGGCTTTCCTTTTTTTCCGCTTTATCTCCCCTTAATTTTTTTTAACTTAATAAAAAACATAATTGGCTTAAGCTTTTCTTTTTTTATCAAATTTTCAAAATATTTTATACAGAACGTTTTATCTTTGTAAATGATTTCTATAAATCAACAGAACAAATGTTACAAACATTTTGTAGAGCAACAAACGTAACAAGCAATTATAGTATCAGGTGACAAATGTAACAATAATTGATCGTATCAAGTAACAAATGTAATGAGCAATAAATGAAACTGACAATAAATTGAATGGGGAATGCATGAACCTGGACACAAAAATACCCAGTAATGCAGGAAGGGAGTGGGCGCGCCCGCCTCAGGTGCTAATTTATTTATATATATTCTTGGGTGGCATTTTCAGCCAAGAGCAACGAAAAGAAATGGATTTTAGGTCTATAGAACAAGAAGCTTAATTTTACTTTATCATAAAATAGTACTTAGCATTAGTCGACATTAGAACTGTGGAAAATATTTCTCCTTTTCTTTAGACCAAGTTCATAGAAGTATAGAAATAACCCACAAAGCAAGGATGCTCAAACGTTTCGGTCCGCGGGCCAGATTTTGGTTTGGACATGGGCATAGCTTGACTCACTGTTGCCCGGGACACACCCAAGTTCATTTTATTCTTACGCTACTACTGCTTCCGTCACCATAGCATCCACAGGATATTAGTATTATTGGTCATATGATTGAATTTCTACGTAAAGTCGTATCTACATTTTGCGTAGTGAAGAGCAGATTGACTAATTATGGGGAGTGTATTTTTGACAGCAGCTGTCCAAACACCATTAGGAAGGGCAATAAATAGACGTGCAACAGACATTAATACATGTATTCGAAAGAGTCCGGCAAATTATTTCAATCAGCTTGAAAACCCATCTTGCAATTGTTGTGTCCATGAAATGAACATAAGTCTGACTAGCTGAAGCTGTTATTTTATCACATAATTCAGGAATGTGTGAAAATGAAACAGCTGGCTTGGTTCCAAATCACTGTCAAACAGTACACGTTTTGCCTGAAAGGAATGACAACTCCGTTGAGCTTACATAATAAGAGTAGTTATATCTGATCTTACTTGTAGTAAAATATTAAGCTCATTAAGAAATACATAAATGTCCTCAGAAACAAAACCCACATGGGTCATAATGTATAAAGTTCCACAAACTCCCCAGTCTCCTATGACTTAGCACTTTAAGAAGCGCAACCACGTTCAATCAAAATATCCAAAACAAATTCAAAATTCCCCACCAGCTTTTTTCTTCTTAGCCAAATTGCATCATTGTGCAAAGCAAGTCATCCAGTTCAGGGTGTCATTAGAGAGATATTTGTTTCGGCCTATGAAACAGCTGGACAAATAGACAAGAAAACTACCAAAGAATGTAGGTTAGGACTATAACCTCCAGTTAAAATGTACATTAAGAGTTGACAAAAGTGAGAAGTTAGGACCCAGGGGATGCAAGAAGCAGACTTTTCATAAGGATTAACTTGCCAGAGATTAACTTAAATGCAGGCATTTTATGTAAATAATGTCAGTTCAGTTTAATAGTAAATCTTATTATCATTTATTTAGTTGTGTATTTTTTTTTATTACGCCGCTCGCCTAAATTCCTTTGGTCTTTTTGAAAATGATCATGTTTTGTCCTCTGAAAGGAATGTGTTTTCTTGCAATGATGTTAGGTCGGATAAATGTCTTTGTGGGTTGAACATATAATATGATAGCAATAATAGCCAAAACGAAATAAAACGTAACACATACGTGCCCTTCAATGGGTGCTATTAATTATTATTTTTACTTTAATCAAGTCAGACTAAATGATAACGTTTGCAAAACATAATGTATAGGTATAGTAAAATTTAAAGTGTTGCAGGGTGTGTCAAATAATATTCTCACATCAAAAATGTGTATGTATATAATGTATAGTCCTCCCCCCCCCCTTTTCCCTATGCTTGCCATAGCTTGTTTGGTCATCAGGTCTAGATCCTAATGAAACAGTTGAGGCGCCTGCAGTGCAACTCAGATGAGACATGTCAAGGTCATGACATCATCATGTAGTGAGGCTGTTTGGAATTGTGGGGTTTATGAGCGAATGTGAACGATTAGAATGTCAAGGGCGAATGATAAACTGAGTCACGAGGGGGTGAAATGGTGGGGGTATAAAAGGGGCAGCAACTTTTGACGCAGGAGGGTCACATACGTTGGAGTCGCAGTCTTAGGTTCACGCAGGATTCTGTTCACTGAGATCCAGTGATCTTGGATCTTGGAGCTAGAGAGTGAGAGATGACTTTTGATTGAGAGGTCGTGTATTTTGCACTCAAACGACTTACTGATTTGAGAGATCATTTTTACTATTGAAAATGTAGGGATTGGTGAATATTCTACACGCCAAACCTGTTAATGAATATCAATATCCAAATGTTGATGAATCATTGATTTGTGTAGCATATAATAAAGTAGTGCGTAGTTACACTGGACCTTGTGTTTATTTATGAGAGAGAGAGAGAGGTCGTCATTGTAAAGTGTAAGGCGAGAATCTACACCCTAGACAATGCCCAATTATTCAACAACGAGAATATTTGACAACGCACATTCGTGAGCAGCACTTCCAATAGTTCGTTTTTATTTTTGACAAAGTCATGGAAATCTCTTGTATTGGAAATTTGGCATAAGGGAGGGGGGAATGAATAAATATGGCCTTCCGGGGTCCATCACCTCTTCCCTTCTTTTGATACGCCAATTTTCGATGTACACATCTGTGCGTTGTCAGACTACTTTCATGGGGGCCGGGGATGGCAAAAATCTTGGCCTTCCACATGTGGCAACGTGTGGCACTCACCGTATCTACGCCACTGAACTATCCAGGGACTATATGATGTACCGATCAATAAAATGTGCTGGGGAAAGATGCTTAAGGAATTGTCAATAGGAACAAGTTAATTATACTGACTCATCACCACGTATTGCAGCTGAACGCTAAATAAAAAAAAAAGCAGGGCCTTCCTCTATCTGTTTAGTCATCCCTGCCACCCCCGCACACAAACCCATTGTGTATAATGTCATTGAACAAATGTAACGTCCAATGAGTCTGTTGTGGTCGAATTTATTTTTGATCCGACTCAACTCCACATTCTCGCCTTACACTTAACAAAATGATGCTTTCAACACAGCGTTTTAAAAGTACAATAAAATTCAATGAATTTCCGACAAGATGCATACACTTTATGGCAAGGGATAACAGTATAGCATCGGTCGACGCCAGTACGCCTCTGATCGAACAGTTTATTCCGCCTCAAAGCCATTCTTCACGGTCTGTGAAAACTCGGACATTGATTTCGCTAAATCACAGGTTCTCAGCCTCTTGCCAGTCGTCTCTCCTTTTTAGGGAATCCAGAAGATACGATTTATTATATTTCGTGGAATTCACTGACGTAAAGTTTTTTAGCGAAAACATTGGCCGAGTTTTCACTGAATAATGTCGTTTTTACTCATTCAATTCGCCTCCGTTTTCTTTGGATGTTATGCCAAATCTGTAGATTTTGAAGATCATAATTTTGAATATCAAATACCAGCCATAAAAACATGAATGCACTGAAGTGATACGTCACATGAGTCAACGCGCAGACCCTAGAGTGTTGACATAATCAGATTTTTTTTAAAATGGTGGGGGTGGGGGGGGCGAAGAATCATGTGATTGTGTCCAGTGGGACGGGACTACTTATGATGTATGAGGTTATAGTCGAATAGTTTTATTATGTTATTCAAAACAGCGGTATTCAAAATTAAGGAAAGCGATATTAATTGGAAATAGCAATAAATCCATATTTTTAAGTCAATTTTTGCAGCCGGGGAACCTACAGAAAACTATTTACGACCATATTGGGGGTCGCGGTGCCCCAAGTATGGGGAAACCCGTGCTCTTATATTTGTGAAATAGTGTGGGCAATAACTTGTGTCTGATCAGCATATTTAGGAATTTTGCACATTGAATGAGGGAAATATATGTATAGAAATGTAAGTATAGAAATATAGGTATAGATATGTAACGTTAGAAATGTAAGTATAGAAATGTATGTATAGAAATATAAGTATAGAGACTCAACGGATTGGGATGATGCCAACAGTAAAATTATATGCAATTAATTAGTAAAAACTGCACCTCACGGCTGTATGTCATCACTTCACCCCATTGCGGTATGCCATTGTTTCACCCTATTGCTGCATGTAATTACTTCACCATATGACTGTACGTCATTACTTCATCATATGACTGTATGTCATTACTTCACAATATGGCTCTGCGTCATTACTTCAAAATATGGCTGTGTGTCAATAGTGCACAATATGGCTGTACGTCATTACTTCACCATATGGCTGTATGTCATTAGTGCACCATATGGCTGCATTTGGATAACAATATCGATCATTCGGAATTATTTCCATTAAAATTAAGGAAATGGATTTTTTTTGATTTTTTTTTCTGAAAATACTGTTCATTTTCGTGGAAAAGTATTGGGTTCATTTTTATGAGGATAACAATCTCTCACAACCGGATCATTTATAAATTGCAGATGAGAACATTTGCATATAAATTAATATTTAAAAATATAAAAATACTTAAATACCATTTCCCAAAAATCAGTTGAGGGCGCGGACACAGTAGAGTAAATGACATAAGGAGGTATCAGTATCTAGAAGCCCAATGATGGAAAGGGGAAAATGTGGGTTGTGAAAGAACGAGAGAAAGGCTGATAGAGAGAGAGAGAGAGAGAGAGAGAGAGAGAGAGAGAGAGGGGGAGGGGGGGAGGGGGGGAGGGAGGGAGAGGGAGAGAGAGAGAGAGAGAGACAGAGAGAGAGAGAGAGAGAGAGAGAGAGAGAGAGAGAGGGGGGGAGGGATGGAGGGAGGAAGGGAGGGAGAGGGAGAAAGAGAGAAAGAAAGAAAGAAAGAGAGAGAGAGAGAGAGAGAGAGAGAGAGAGAGAGGGGAGGGATGGAGGGAGGAAGGGAGGGAGAGGGAGAAAGAGAGAAAGAAAGAAAGAGAGAGAGAGAGAGGCAGATAGAGAAAGAGAACGACAGACAGAAATATATTCTCGAAATCAATGGAAGTATACTGCGCTACAGTAAGGAGGAATAGCGCCAGAAGCAGTCGTGCACTCAGTGAATATTGTCGAGATTTTGAATATCATTAATTGGCCAGTCAGTTACCAAAAAATATGTGTCAGTTTAATGCACTGAAAAATCTCGGCCAGGCCTGAAAAATCCAATCTTTGTGTAACAATCGGATTCCAAAATAGTTTCAAATACAGCCCAAGCCGGCAAAGGACCGGAAATCTTTTTCCAATCAGCCAATCATTTGTCGGCATCTTCCGATTGGAGTTTAAACGACTAGTACGTGGCAGGCCGGGGGCCTGTTCAAATGCTATATGAATAGGTTGTTCATCAGGTCAAATCAATGTTTTCCTCACCGGAGGACAGTGGTCAGTCTCAACCTGGACACGACTGGACAGGGTGAGTACGGACGGTTGAAAATAGAAATGTATTCTTAATGTCTGTCTATGCTTGATTTGTGAGGCATACATCAACAAGCAGGATCACGTTATAACGAAATAGACCCAGTACGGCATTTGAAGTACATTATAACATAATCGTTACAACTTTCCGTTATGTTGAACCAATGATCAATACAGAAATCAGCGATGTTGTTGACATAAATATACAGTGTGATGGAATTAATGAAGTGGATGCAGTGAAACATAATGTGTACCGCAATTCAAGACGTTTGTACAATAAAACAGTGGTACAGTAATTAAATAATGTGTATAACAAAATTTAAATCAATATTTTTTTAGTACAACTACTCGATGTTTAACTTATTTTTGTTCTAACCAAACACAGAAGGTCTGGGAATGCATATGTTAATTGGTCCCAGTGTGTCGGTACTGCTACATTATACAATAAATGGATTCAACACTACTCAGTTAATCGGCCAAACGAGTTGTACTCTGACAACGCCAATGCGCGTGAAATATTGTGCTCGTGACCTTGAGTCAAGACGGATCACGAATCCCGCGAGACCAGGACAAGTTTGTCCAAACACCACTCACATGACCATCGACAAGGATTTCTGATGACGGTTTTTTGAGCAACTCTTTTGTCAAGGAACTCCGTTTGTTTTCATCCGTTCCTGGAGTCGCCATAGTTCCCAGAGCGGATATGTGACTGAGGAGGGGGCTTGGGGAGTGGGGGGATTTTGTGGGAAGACAATCACAAGAGTTAGATTCCAGCACAGTGTAGTGTCCCTTTGATACGTGAACGTAATGGAGTGTAAATGTCCAATCTCCCAGTGGACAGCTTAGAGCTTCAGCGCCAGTGTGGGTGTCACTTCATTTCCCTATATATTTATATATGGGTGTGTTTGCCCGAATGCAGTGGTTCGCAAAATGTTTGGACCGTGGGACAACTTGCAAATGATTTGGTTTGTGAACAGATTTTTTTTTAACGTTTAAAAACCATTATACCATTTGAGTCCATTTTTAGGAACATTGTATTTCATTATATAACTTTATTATTTAATAACTATTGAAATATTTTATTTATCTTTATCTTTCTGTGAATAAATCTGATGACATTACAGTCGTGAAAAAGAAGTGTTGGATTTTCTTTCAAAATAAACAAATATGGTTTTCATTAATGCTGGATTATGCAGTTCATTGGCTCCTTGTGGACAAATTGACATGACCATACATTACAACTCGGTGGAGTAGGAAAGGTGAATACATTAAATACGATGTTCTTTGAAACTAAGGACATAGTAATGTTCCAGTTTTCCAAATATACAGTTCAGGGGAAAATCTAAAAACTCAATAATTTTACATACATGAAAATTAAATATAAATATATTTGATTCCATCTCAGGTAAATATATTTCATGTGCGTGAACGTAGAGTTGGTAAGGTTTTCTGCAAATATAAGGAAATATTTTACAGTTTAAGGGCATGTGAAATATATCTTTTTTCAGATTAAGAATAGTTTTTTAAAAAGAAAAAAAAGAGACTATTATAGACGTAAAAGACGGTTAAGAGATTCTTCTTTAGATAAAATAATTTTTGTTTTTACGATTTTCAGATAATATACTTCAGAAGTGAGGTAGAGTTTAGGTAAATGTTTCATAAACATGTCAATATAGCAACACCCGTTAATGTTACATACATTTAAGGGGTACATATTTATTTTTTTTTAAAGTTGATGACATGTATTTATAATTTTTGGAAAATGTGTTTTCTTTGTAGTTCAGAGGTGGTGAAAAGGGATTAAATTATCCAATATAATATTAAGAGAAAAATACTCTCAAAACCCAATGAAGTAAGAAATATAAACAATAATACATTGATACTTCTTTTTAAAGATGACAAAAGTCTGATTTGCTATTTCCTAAACATACGGTTAAAGGACATTGAAAATTGCCGTGTTTTCCTTTTTAGGATACAATACATCAAACCTGATTTAGTTACATATGTACACACTGGTTTTTTTAGATATTGCGAATACCCAGTTGCAGGTGGAAAGCAAAATACCTTCCATTATTACCGGATGGGACTCGTTAACCCTGGATGGAAACTCATCTAAGAGAAGGAAAACTCTGAACTCGAAGCCGTAGATGGAGTCCGGTATGTGGTATGACATTGACACAATGAGCTTCCGGCAACGCCTGCGTCGTCTACCACACATGATGTTCCATTGGGGTATCCAGATGCTTGAAAAGAGGTGATTTGTCGTATAAGGAGCAAGCTTATCCATCTAAAGAAAAACAGTCCTAAGCGGTCTCAACCATCCTCACATTGTGACGGATGGATGCCAGAGAAAAACAACGGGTCTAGTACAAAGGCTTATAAAATAATGTAAGGGACTGCATTTAAGCCGCGTGAAGTAAATAAAGACAGGACAATTAAAAGGACGCTTATACTAGCGCCATCTTCAGCAGACGAAACAAACAAGAATAAACAACAACAAAAATTTGTGTTCGAAGATGTAAATGTAGCTCCTATTTAAATACTTTATATTAGCCCCGCCTACGTTCGTAGCTGGCTGGTTGGAAAAAAAATCTTCGGACGGCTAATTGACCCACTTCCCGTCAACCTGTCGAGCAAACTTGGCAAATGGACTCGTTGAGGATGACAACACATTCTTTTAAATTTACAGCCCCCACCCCCGCCCCTAACCCAAACCCAAAAATCCGTTTTCCTGTTTTTCAAAGGGATGATCATAATCAAATTCCCGATAACTGAGATTCCTTAAAATAAAACAAAACCAAACAAATATCGCAAGTGCGTTTGAAGCGTAATATCTTATGTTGCTTTCTGAAAGAGTTGCTACAAGAAATTTGCCGTGTGAAAGCGGGTGGGTCATTACAATATTAAAATAGTGAAGGGGCGTGAAACAACATGTGTGGTTTCGAGCCTGGGGGGGGGGG
>CAXITT010000084.1:759568-782387 GCA_964033795.1 Lymnaea stagnalis
CTTCAAACCCCTAGTGCATAATTTCCTCATCACCACCAGTAACAGAAACATTGCAAATCCCATCTACATGCATAGGAGCCAAAATGATCAATAAATTGATCGTGGGCCCTTAAGATATAGAAGAAGAAGAAGTGCGTCACCAGTAGGAATATTTGGTCAAATTTTCTGCCCCGCCCGCATTGCTCGATATAACATTTGATGACGGATTGATACGAAAAACTTTGTGTTTTAGGGTTCTTCAATCTCAGACAAAGTTTTGGGATTAAAATGTAGGTAATTTTATAAAATCATGATTTAGCCTTCTGAATGTTTCGCCTAGGTCTATAATTCGTTAATAGCATAGAGCAAAAATTATTTTGCCCTTCAACCCAAACAATCTTAGTATATTATTTAAAAAAGTAGATCAATGTTTTTGTGCGCACAAAAAAATATCGGAAATTAAAATACGTTAAGGTTTTTAGGATACTCCGAGTTAGCAAAAGATATCTTATATATCTTATATATAGAGAGCAAATATTTTTTTTAAAAATGAATTCAGCGATATCTTAAAAGCTAGAGCGTATGTTCCAATAACTCATATGCGATCTTTGAAATCACCCCCCAAAAAGCAAGGCTGGTGGAGGCTAGAATCGAAAGACGGGACAATAAGATTCGGCTCAAAGCTTCCCTCAGCAGACATGACACATGAAAATAAGACAAGAAATAGAAATCAGTTGAAAGACTTATTTTCGCCATTCTTGTTGCCGGATATAAGATGTTCCAACACCAAGGTTACAAGAAGTCAAATAATGTATGGATTATTATGGTGAACAATTCGATTTGAACATACACAAATATTTTGGAGATATAGAATATAAGAAAAGAAATACAAGGAAATTGAGGATTATTAGTAGGAGATCCAGCGTCTACATACCTTGTTCTACTATTTCTTTCAAACAGCTAGAACACAACCCTTCATTTATTACCCCAAATAACACTAGGAACAGATTAAAAACTCAGCGCCCCAAATTAAACTAAAAATAGATCTAAAACTCAGTGTCCCGAATAACACTAGGAACAGACCTAAAACAGCGCCCAAAATAACACTAGGAACAAACCTAAAACTCAGTGCCCCAGATAACACTAGGAACAGACCTAAATCTCAGCGCCCCAAATAACAAACACTAGGAACAGATTAAAAACTCAGCGCCCCAAATTAAACTAAAAATAGATCTAAAACTCAGTGTCCCAAATAACACTAGGAATATTTCTAAAACTCAGCGCCCCCCCCCCCCCAACACTAAGAATAAACCCAAAGCTTAGCACCCCGAATAACACTAGGAATAGACCTAAAACAGCGCCCAAAATAACACTAGGAACAAACCTAAAACTCAGTGCCCCAAATAACACTAGGAACAGACCTAAATCTCAGCGCCCCAAATAACAAACACTAGGAACAGACCAGAAACTCAGCGTCCCAAATGACATACGTGAAGCTCCACCAAGAAATCTTTTTCTTCTTTTTTTTTTCTAGGCCCCTGTTATAAGAAATTCTTATATATTTAAAACATTTGAAAATCTGCAACGGAATTTACATACATCTGTGACCTTACATATGTGACCATCAGCTGTAAACCTACACTTATCCCTTCATTAACATTCCTGAAATTCTACCAGCTAATTACACTTTCATCAAACATCTCGTTTACACACTGTCCGTCCTTGTAGACATTTAGTGTTGATTTCGTCAGTGGATTGTCTAATTGCCTGGACACGTTCTCAAATACGATATGTCTGCTTTAACACAACAGTTTGATCGAATTTAGATTCCTGAGATTTCACTGGATTATGCCAGACCCAGGATCACTGGGTACCCCTTACACAAAAACTGCAATAATCACAAGATCTCTCAAAATTGAACCTTTGAAAGAAAAAAAAATGATTGAAAGCTTTAATTAATGAATATTATTAATATATAGGCTTTAGTTTCGTACAAACTTGGGGCGATATGTATGAGACTATGAGGAAATCTCTTAAGGGGACACTAAATATAATCGAGACATAAAAAACATAGAGCAACATGTATGTGATACTTAGCACGTCACTAAAGCTTCTGTCTTCAGTGCTATTATTTTGTTCGGGGGATGGGGGTTAAAATAGCTAATATCATCTTAAGATTTGAAGATCTAAGTTTATAACAAAGCTGCATGCACAGCTACATGCAGCTGCACAAAAACTCCACATATACAACTGTAGACAGCTACACAAAAACTCCACATATACAACTGCAGACAGCTACACAAAAACTCCACATATACAACTGCAGACAGCTACACAAAAACTCCCCATATACAACTGCAGACAGCTACACAAAAACTCCACATATACAACTGCAGACAGCTACACAAAAACTCCACATATACAACTGCAGACAGCTACACAAAAACTTCACATATACAACTGCAGACAGCTACCCAGAAATTCACTCATACAACTCCACACAGCTGCATAAAAATCCACACATACTATTGCACACAGCTACACACAAACTCAGCCATTCAATTGCACACAGCTAAACACAGCTACACACAAATCCCCACATACAACTTCGCCCAGAAAAACACACATATCTTTACGGTTGCCACCGTCGGCCAGATTTCTTATTGTACAGCTTTCCATTGAACCGTCACACATCAGCTTGCTTAAGCCGTGGGGCTAGTAACCCACAATTTTGAGAACGATTAACTGGAAGCGATCAGCAGCAGTTAATACAAACATAAAGGGAGAATATCTAATGGGTACGACGAGATTTCCAAATTACACCATGAGTTATCTTGCACCATTTCCCCCAGTGGCCGCGATGTGACCAAGTCCAAGACTGCCAAGTTCTATTTCGTTAAGTCAAGATGATTGTGAATTCTGGTCGTGTAATAGGAAACTGGACACGAGAAATTTGCATGTCTGGACGCAAACTGAAGTGAACAATTTTAGTTTCGTATTGGACATAAATGTAAACACATGCCACAAGGCGGCTTTTTGGGGGTAGGGTCTGGTGAAAGGGGTGGGGTATTTATAATTGTTTGTTCTTTGAACTCTCTTCTTTGATAGAGAAATGCTTGTTTCATTTGAGCCTTGAAGATGGCAATGGACCAAGTCCGCACTAAAGCTTATATCCAAATTAATTGTTTCCATTGAGCACCAAGATGGGCCGCTGCTAAGTTAAAGTTGAAGGAATACATCGTACATCAGACATAGTGTTTGTTGTTGTTGTTTTTTTGTGTTGTTTTTAAATTAATTTTTTAGTTTTCTATTTCTTAAATCTAAAAAAAATAGTAAACATACCATTTCAATGTTATAGAGCAGAGCATTTCGCTTACACCTGGCACCCCATTGAAGGAATACATCGTACATCAGACATAGTGTTTGTTGTTGTTGTTTTTTTGTGTTGTTTTTAAATTAATTTTTTAGTTTTCTATTTCTTAAATCTAAAAAAAATAGTAAACATACCATTTCAATGTTATAGAGCAGAGCATTTCGCTTACACTTACACCTGGCACCCCATTGCATAAAAAGACTTGAGACTCGCTAACGAAAAGAAGCTGTTAAGATAAAAAATAAAAACTATAGGTGGATGCTCTAAAATGTTTTTCCAAACATGGCCGAATCTTTGTTTGTGTGTGTCTATGTAACGCCGAACCTATTAATGTGTTGATCCTCGTAGATGACAATTACGGACCGGTGTTTTAACAGAGACACTTTTGATGTCCAAACATTTGAACCCAACCCGGCCATTAAAAACAGGATGGTTAATCTCCCGGTAAAGTGGTGCTATCGCAAGTCCAGTTATGACCGACTGATTGCTTCACGCCACGGGACCGACGTCAGTAAGTTCTTTTTGAGCTGATCCCACGAGACAGCCCTCGTTGACAACGGCAACAGTTTGTAGTTTGTTTTCAGACAGAAAAAAAAGGGGGGGGTGGGGTGGGGGAATGTCTAAAAATGTTTACTTTTGATGGTGTATTCGGTTAGAGGATTTTAATTGCAGTCTGCTTGTTTGTTTTCGGTACCAATTTAGTCAATAAATCCCTCCAAAGTTCTCGCCGTATAGATGTTGTCAACAGTATGGCATGGCGAAGCAGGAGGACGGGGGCAGGACGCTCTCACTTAAACCGTTTTTTGAAAAAGTTTGGCTTTTCCAAGAATTATTGCTATTTGTTTTTGTTATAAACTAACTACTTCTTCTGTCCGCTTTTCCCGGGGAGGTGGTAAAGAGGTTAGGGTTAAGGGAGGTGGTATAGAGGTATAGTGAGCGAATAGCGTCAAGGTGTGAGGTCTGTTGGCGATTCATGCTGTGGCTTTTTCAGGGTGTCCTTAAAACGCAGTCGATCCAACGACGGCGTGGTCGGAGTGCCTGCTGTTGTAAGCTTGCTGAGCAGGCTGTGTGACCGGCATTGTCACCAGATGGTTAAACAAAGTTTCTTTTTTTTTTTTTTTTTTTTTTTGTTAGGCCATATACTGGCACCAACCGTTGACGGAGTGCCTGCTGTTGTAAGCTTGCTGAGCAGGCTGTGTGACCGGCATTGTCACCAGATGGTTAAACAAAGTTTCTTTTTTTTTTTTTTTTCTTTTTGTTAGGCCATATACTGGCACCAACCGTTGGTCTTATTTCTATTCCGAATGTAGTCTACTCTTGTTTTACCAGCTGGTCGTCTTAAACATCTCATCTCGCAGGTGAAGATTTTTATAGCGATACTTTAATCCAGAGCCCAGGTCTGACCCCGGTAAGTAAAGGTTGGACAATGATCAATTCATTGATCGTGGGCTCTCAAAATATGAAGAAGATCAAAAAGGCCGGGTTAACCCCCTGGCTTTGGTCTCCATCACTGTTCTCGGGTGTCTCTCTACCTGAGATTTTGGTACTTGACTTCCTTGGCCTCTGTAGTTTTGTAATGATTGTAAATAAAAACCTAAAAAACTAGTATTTGCTTGCGTCTATTATTCGAATAACATTAAAAGATTGATTCACTTAGCCTTTAATCTTCTTAAAATCAATTATATATAGTGTAGACTTAAAAAAACACAAAAACAAACAACTAATGTATATAAATATACTTTTAGAAATTTGTTTAAAATCAAATTAGTCTTAAAAGATTCAGTTTCAGTTATTTGTTTAGGTTACATCAAGGGATTTGATTTAACTATTTGAAAACGATATTTTTTAAAAAAAATATGAGAAATGAATTTGACTCTGAATTGGAACGGGTGGGGAATGAACAAACTGGGGGATCTCAAAACTGTCAAATTACTAATTGAATCCAAGCAACAGACTGTTCGGAAAATAAAGAAAAGGGGACACCTAAATTTCCACTAGCTTCTCTCTTGTTGCTCTCTGATTAAGTGTAGAACAGTGTTTCTCAACCTTCCTAATGCCGCGACCAATGTTCCCTCTAAGGTTTGCTGGCTCGTGTGCAAAATCTTTCAGTAGTGTGCAGAGTTTTACATCATCAATTTTTTGTGTGTGTGTGCAAAAGTTTACAGCCTACATACACAAACACACACTTACATGGAAATTTTCTGCGCGGATACTCAAAACTGCTGCGCGGCGTCTATGAGATAGATGCGCGGCCACATAGCCGCGCAGCTTAAAGGGAACATTAGCTGCGACCCTTTAATACAGTTCTTCTTCTTGTGGTGACCCCTAACCATAAAATTATTTTAGTTGTTTCATCTTAACTGTAGAGTATTTGTCTTT
The DNA here is from genome assembly GCA_964033795.1 of Lymnaea stagnalis. Taxonomy (NCBI): domain Eukaryota; kingdom Metazoa; phylum Mollusca; class Gastropoda; family Lymnaeidae; genus Lymnaea; species Lymnaea stagnalis. The sequence continues at coordinate 765,300 of CAXITT010000084.1, forward strand.
TCCGAGTTTCTTAGGCGACACCTGTGAAAGGGTCGTTCGATCCCCAAATGGGTCACGACCCACAGGTTGAGAACCGCTGGTGTAGAATGAAGGAGTGGGGTGGCGGAGGAGGAGAGACGATAATACAACATTTTTAAAAAAGGTCGTTAGTTATTGAAGGCCCTAACCCTCCGAAAGGACTTGAGTGAATCTAAGTCTCGATTATTCCAATAATGAGAAGACATTTCTTTTCTTTAGTCAGGAACGGTACAAAAATGTCTCACCATTTTATTAGATGGCTTCCATTCATGAAATCTAAATAGGACGATCCACCCGCTCATTGACCAATGGCCCAACCGGAAGTAAGAGGACCCTTGAAGACAGATCCAGGTCTCCGACTGACATGTTCTTCCGTTTGGGGCCATCTTCAAGTACTTGTCCTCTCCCCTCAGATTAATAGGGTGGGGGTGGTTGGTTCCTTCAATAATGAGTTAGAATGATCCACTTCAAGCCATGCAATTACTATAACTCAGTTCAAAAAGTGGCTGTAGTATAGGATGACCAACGAATGAACTGGAAAAAACGGGACACACCCAAGGAGGGTGGGGGGGGGGGGGGAGCTTACACACCAGTTCATGTGGGGTCCGGGGGGCCTCCGCTGGAAAGTGTTTATTGAAATATGCTTAGTGTAACTGTTTTGAGACCAAGAAATCTTTTTATATTTACCTTTGCTTTTGTTTTTCATAATAGGATGACCAACGAATGAACTGGAAAAAACGGGACACACCCAAGGAGGGTGGGGGGGGGGGAGGAGCTTACACACCAGTTCATGTGGGGTCCGGGGGGCCTCCGCTGGAAAGTGTTTATCGAAATATGCTTAGTGTAACTGTTTTGAGACCAAGAAATCTTTTTATATTTACCTTTGCTTTTGTATTTCATTTTAAACTCTTAGGCATATCTAAACGAAAACAATAATTTTGAAGTTATTTACGTATTTAATTACACATATTTTACAACGTAATACAACACAACAAATTAAATTTCTCTGGTCTAGGATTTAAATTGAGAATATTTGGCTGTTGACCCAGCCATTGTTAAAACCTCGTTCTTATCTAATATAAAGTTGTCAAAACTAGAACAGAAAACGTGTTTAGTTTTAGAAACGGGACATTTAGGTGTCCCGAGAGACTTTTTCGGGGCACGGGTACGACCGTGAAAAAACGGACAATCCCGTTTTTACGGGACGCTTGATCACCCTAGTTTAGCAGGATCCATGTCAATGTGGGGCTTTAGAGAGTTGTCATCTTGTAAAAATTAACTATTCGAAAACAATAGTTGGTTTACATATTATATATAGATAGGTTATGTATTGATGACCTTAATACATATTAGTGTCACAGTTGACCTTCTTATATACCAATACAACAGCTGACCTACATTTGTATCAATAGCTAAGTTGACCTACTTTTGTACCATTGCAAATGTTGACCTGTAAGTGTATGAATGTCACAGTTGACCTATATTCCCGGCGTACGTTGGAAAATAGTTCAAATTTACCCCGACAGTTGACAAAAATAAGAAGATTCAAAGAAAAATGTTTTATCAGCAGGATGGGCCAAAATGAACAGTACTGAAACTCCCGCAACTTGAACGCGAACGTGCGTGGCTACCGCTGCAACGTGATCCCTAAAGTGAAATTGAAGACATGTTGAACATTTGTTGTCAATGGGTCTCTCCACGGAGCATTATTTTCCCAATAAATGTGATAGAAGCGTGTGAATGAGTTGGATAAAAACATGACCGAATTATTGCATGAACGATTTCAATATAGATAGCACGAAGTAATACGGTTCTAGAAAGTCACATTCTCTTACTGGTGGACCAGACTTCTCCTTCCATTGACACACTTACTGGTCGACATAACTTCCCCTTTCGTTGACACACTTACTAGTCGACTAGGCCTCCCCTTTCGTTGACACACTAACTGGTCAACAAGACTTCCCCTTTCGTTGGCACACTTCCTGGTCAACCACAGATAGCAGCAGGCAGCACCGAGCATTCCTGCTCTTCTGGCCGACAGTCAACCAGACTTCCCCTTCCATGGACACACCTACTACTCGACCAGACTTCCCCTTCCATGGACACACTTACTAGTCGACCAGACTTCCCTACCATTGACAAACCTACTAGTCGACCAGACTTCCCATTCCATGGACACATTTCCTAGACGACCAGACTTCCCATTCCATGGACACACCTCCTAGTCGACCAGACTTCCCTTTCCATTAACACACTTCCTGGTCGACCAGACTTCCCTACCACTGACACACTTCCTTGACGACCATACTTTCGCTTTCGTTGATACACTAGTCGATCAGACTTCCCTTTCGTTGACACACTTCCTGGTCGACCAGACTTCCCTACCATTGAAACACTTTCTGGTCGACCAGACTTCCCCTCCCATTGACACACTTCTTGGTCGACCAGACTTCCCCCCTCCCATGGACACACCTACTAGTCGACCAGACTTCCCACTTAATCACTTACGCATTAGTAAAATCATTCTCAGTTGAGTGAACCATTTCCAAAAACCCACAGCCCATCAAATCATCCTCATCCTCCCCCCCCCCTACTGGGAACAAATCGCAACCCGGGCAATGCACCGGTGACAATCGCACGTACATGTTCATGGTGCGTGAGTTCCAGTACTGCTATGATATTTACGAAACTACTGATTGCACAGGCCCGAGGTAAGCTTTAACACACACCTCTATCCCTACAAATTAACTGTCACACTATTCTAAAACCAGTATGTCTAGTTACCAGATGGAGTACGTCTAATTTTCAGATGAAATATGTACGATTTCAAACTGGAATAATGTGTCCAATTACCAGATTTTTAACATGTTTAAAAAAAAAAAAGACAATTGATAAGGCTATTCAAGACATTCAAAGAGACAATTCAGGCAAATTATCTTAAGCCTGCTCATTAGACGGTAAAGATATGTCATGAGACATGAAATCAAACATTTAAAAGACATGCATTAGAAATATCACGATTTAATATAATAGCAATTTTTGAGACAATTCATAACGCAATTTGAGATATATCTCATGAGATATTTCATAAGGCTGTTCATAGTTTAAAAAATGTTACACTATCTTGTTCCTTACATCATATGCAATTATAATGTTCAATAGCCACGCATATTTACTTTTGAACAATTTCTGTGACAAACATTCTCTTAAAAAATAATTAGATACCCGAGCTACAATACACTAATATAATAATTTCAGCTCAACTGAGAATATCTGATCTAACGAAGTGGGCAGAATAACTTAAATCACATATGTCATTATTCTTCATGATGGTGTCACCAAAATATATAAGTTGCTGTGTGACGTACATTCCAAGCGTACATATTTATTTTATTGTCCTGGACATTATTACCATACATAGTTTGGGTCCACAAGATTGGTACATGATTTCAGTTAACAACTTGAGGATCGCTGGTCTAGACAATATAATCTAATGACGTGAAGTTACGGAAATGAAAGGAGCCGGTCAGTGGCTGGTTTACTGGGTTGGGGGTCGCCGGGAAAGGGGTTAATAAAATTGCTGGGATAATCTCTCGCGGGGAACCGTTCAGACAAATGAGGTCATCTACATTTAAATTTGACCGAAAGGATGCGACCAGGGCTAATGGTAACTTTAATATCTTTATATATAGATAAGGGCAGCAGGAAGGATTCTCCCTCTCATATTGTGGTGTTTGCTTTGTCTGCGACAGGACAGGGAAGAGATCATCCGAGTTAACAGTAACATGATCATTACATAGTTCACATCATTTATACATAGTAGACAATTAGATCACATTCACCCGTTGTACAATGACAATATGTATTTATGACTTAACTGTTTCTGTTGATATTTCATGACAAGTAATATTTATTTATGACTTAACTGTTTCTGTCAACATTTCATAACAAAGTAATATTTATTTATGACTTAACTGTTTCTATCAACATTTCATAACAAAGTAATATGTATTTATGACTTATCTGTTTCTGTCCACATTTCATGACAAAGTAATATGTATTTATGACTTATCTGTTTTGTCCGCATTTCATGATGAATTTAACTTTTGTTGAAAGTATAAGGAAGTCATCGATCTTGGTATGGAACTTAAAGATAGTGATTATCTACATCAACCTGCCTGGCTATACCAAACTGACTCCCTGCACAAATCTGCCTGGCTATATCAACCTAACTGGCTCCATCAACCTCCCTGCCCCTACATCAACCTGAATAACTACACCAACTTTACTGGCTAAATCAACCTGCCAGGCCAATCATCCTGACTGGCTATTATCACCGGATTCCAACAAAGTACTTTATTTCACTTGGCACTAACAACATTTGACCGTTTCAATTTCTTAGCAGTAAATATAACCGCCTACTTTCTCTACCTGTTGATATTAATTTCTTAAAATTTGACCCATCATAAAATGGACTTTTCTTATTCAGCTTTCAAAGCTCTAAATCTAAATCTTAATGGCATGCACCATTTACATCTTCATGTTGTTACCGTTAATGAAATAGTAGAACAGGGTATGTTGAACCTTTAACCAAAAGACAGGACATTAAGATGGGAACGTTTCGGCTTAGGGCCTTCTTCAGCGAACAGGACAAAAAGAAGTTCGACAAGAAACAGAGCACATTAAAGAAAATTTTTTTTTTAAACTCTAGGGATCTCCTTTGTTGTTGCCGGAAGTAGAGTCAATAGGGTTGGGCCTTAAAAAAAAAAGTAAATAATAATCAATGTTTCTAAGAATAAATATTTCGTACCTTTCTTATAGAGGTCGGTCGGTCTCATTAGCGGGAGCAGCTCGAACAAATAATTGATATACATTTTGATATGTAACGCTCTTGATGACGACGTCTCAGTTCAAATAGAAACAGGAAATAGACTAGAGTAGTTATAAGTTACCTGAATGCGTAATTTAATTGCGTATAATATCAGGACACGTATTTTAAAGACGAGAATTTTTTTTAAAAAATAAATGAATATTTCAATTCTATTTCTTAAAGTGCAATGACAGAGATGCTCTCAAGGATAGTTAAGTTCTGTGTGAGTTGATGTATACTGTCATGTGCCTCTCAATGGCATTTCTGACTGGGTTTTACTATTGCTTTTGTCAATTAGATCACGGGTAACATTTCTTGTATTGCTTTTACAAGTTAGATCTTGGGTATTTTGCTGTTGTAAGTTAGATCGCGGGTAACTGATTTTATAAGTTAGATCTTGGGTATTTTGCTGTTGTAAATTAGATCGCGGGTAACTGATTTTACAAGTTAGATCTTGGGTCTTTTGCTGTTGTAAGTTAGATAGCGGTTAACTGATTTTATAAGTTAGATCTTGGGTATTTTGCTGTTATAAGTTAGATCGCGGGTAACTTGGCTTCTAAAGAATCGGGTACCAATTTTTCAAAAAAGGTGGGACCATGTGTTGTAAGTAGCGGTTAGGTTAGGTTAAATAAATGTTTAGGTAGCCATGACAAAACATTTCAAAGAATGGGTTAGGTAAATAAGCAAAACATGTTAAAATAACTTTATTTTGGTACAGTGTGGCAACTGCGATGCGCCGTTGTTGATACACCCCAGATCATCCAGGCAGGGGCTATATTTCAGGGCTTTTTCATGGGGGGAGGGGGGAATTCAAAACAAATCTTGGTTGGCTTGTTAAGTTGTTTATTAGTGGAGGCGCCACAGTAAATAGTATTTTAAATAAAACCTGCAAATTCAAAAAAGGGGGGGGGGGGCAAAAGCCCCGTCCTGCCATACCCAAATGACGTCCCTGCATCCAGGTTGAAAAAATATTGTTTCAGGACATGGGTACCAAGTGAGGATCGAAGACGTCACTCTATGTTTGGTCTTTCTTTCATTCTGACATAAAAAATAAGCCTGGCGGTGTATGCGTCTAACATAATGAAAGCCAAAGTAAATAGTATTTTAAAAAAAACCTGCAAATTCAAAAAAAGGGGGGGGGGGCAAAAGCCCCGTCCTGCCATACCCAAATGACGTCCCTGCATCCAGGTTGAAAAAATATTGTTTCAGGACATGGGTACCTAGTGAGGATCGAAGACGTCACTCTATGTTTGGTCTTTCTTTCATTCTGACATAAAAAATAAGCCTGGCGGTGTATGCGTCTAACATAATGAAATAGATTGACAGTGCAGTGAGGTTAACAGGGCCAGTCGATTGAAAATATCCCGATGAAGGCAAACTTAACCTTTGGACAGGTCTGCCGACGAGAATGAAATTCCAGGCTAGATCAGGCAGGACACTAAACTTTTCACAAGATAGTCTGCTCGTGAGCTTCAGTAATGTGAGTTGAAATCACTGAGACATAATACACGTATGTGCTTCACAAAACATGTTTCATGACATTGTTTTACGGCGTGGTTTCTATTGCGTTTAACACAACTCAAACTGTGTTGATGTTGAAACTAATGAACAATTAAGGCCACCAAGCCTTTTATACTTGGACAAACCATTTATATTTTAGCAAAAATTGAATCATCCATTTATGCTTAAACAGATAATAATTGTATAATATATTTGCGATTGTTTGACCAAGTCTCACACATCTACACATGTAACACTATATAAATATATATATATATATATATATATATATATATAAATAAATCTAGAGCTACTAGAGCAGCGTGTAACCGAAATTTCGATCGAGACCCGGTACGGGGCAATGGAAGCAAAGAGTGCCGGCTCACGACAAAAATCATCGAAAACCTGGCGAGATGTCTGTTTTGGGGCTTCGTTGATTTTTTGTTCAATAAGAAACCTTAAAATAACAGTACGTAACTTTGAATCGGGATTAGCAAGGCGAATGGTCCATAGTCTCTGTAAGGAACTCCCGCTTGTCTGGACTCCAACAGGCAGTTCGATGGCACAGTTAGTAGTCTAAGGGTAGCAATTCTCGTCACAATTAAAAGCAGCAACAAAACTAAGAGAAATACCAATTAGAGTTCTTTATTTACGAATTCACCCTACATTAAAGAGAACTTGGCGATTTCTAAAACTGTCGACTACTAGCTCCGATGCATGTCAAAGCGCTCTCGGTACCTCCTTCCTTTATCTCACACTCTCTCTCTCTCTTTCTCTTTCTCTCTCTCTCTCAGTCTTTCTCTCACTCTGTCACTCTCTCCCTCCTTCCCTCACTCTCTCTCAATCTCTCTCTCACCCTCTCCCTCACTCACTCGCTCTTTCGCTGCATAATAACTTCCGATCCATTATAACAAACACCGCCATTCTTCGTACCCCAAAACGTCATCAAACAAAATCACAGAGCAACAGCAACGCAACTAATCTCTACACCAAATACGCTCAATAGCAGCTCAAGAATCACAAAACACAAACCCAAGGAACAAATCATCAACATTCCTCTCCCCCCCCCCCCCCCCCCTTTTTTTTTCGCTTGCATCACTTGAAGAAGTGTTGTCACACACAGAAAGCCTGTAAACATCCACATTTCTGCTTATATTACTTATAACACAATTAATAAAAATGACCATAACGAGCGAATAACGCAAGCTAAACACACTATCATGGGAAGATGATACCAATCTTATTGTTTGCAGCTAATTAGTCTAAACAATGACGCCTGATAATTATTTACCTGATTTCTGTTTATTTCTCTACGTTATTGTAAGAGAAAATGTTTTTTTATTGAATTATAGAAACATTGCATTGACATTCAAATCCGTTTTATTTTACCTACAGATCAGAATGCGCACTCAAAAAAAATTTGGCCCACGAAAATGTGTTTTTGGGAAGCGCTGGTCTAGAGAGGAATGAAAGTGGATGGAATATTGGAACAATTTCATGGACGACGAAAATATAATACACAGACATGGGCATCATGTTACAGTTAAACAAACATACAAGAAATGTCAAAGGCATGATGTTTGATCAACTAGACATAATTAAAACCGCTCAAGATAACATTAGAATGTAATATTTCAACCACTGCATATTCCCTTGTCAAGTAATTTAATGTCATCTGTTTATTTATTTTCTTTCTTTAATGGTTGGGTGTGGGTTGGGGGGGGGGTGTCATGGACTGGTAAGAAGTTTAAAGTGGGCAAGTGTGCGTTTGTGTGGTGGGGTGTCATGGGCTAGTAAGAAGTTTAAAGTGGGCAAGTGTGCGTTTGTGTGGTGGGGTGTCATGGGCTAGTAAGAAGTTTAAAGTGGGCAAGTGTGCGTTTGTGTGGTGGGGTGTCATGGACTGGTAAGAAGTTTAAAGTGGGCAAGTGTGCCTTTGTGTTGTGGGGTGTCATGGACTGGTAAGAAGTTTAAAGTGGGCAAGTGTGCGTTTGTGTGTGTGTGGGGGGGGGTGTCATGGACTTGTAAGAAGTTTAAAGTGGGCAAGTTTGCGTTTGTTTGTGTGTGTGTGTGTGGGGGGATGATATGGACTGGTAAGAAGTTTAAAGTGGGCAAGTGTGCGTTTGTTTGCGTGCGTGTGGATGTTGTGTGCGTGGGCAGATACATAAAATAGAGGTAAATGACACCTAACTATAACTTAAGGAAAGGGTGGGGAAGTGGGCAAGTGTGCGTTTGTTTGCGTGCGTGTGGATGTTGTGTGCGTGGGCAGATACATAAAATAGAGGTAAATGACACCTAACTATAACTTAAGGAAAGGGTGGGGGGGGGGACGTCTGGGTAAGGTGCTATCATTTTGTGGGACAGCATAGCTCTCGGTAAATAATTCGTGTTTTGTTAGTTTGGTATGAATCCCGGGGCAAACCGAAGCCATCAGCAAAACCTATGGACAAAACCTCTACCTATGAAATAGATCTAAAGCTACTACATGTGTTGAAAGTAGATGGTTCATAATGGAGTTCACCAGTCGGCCATCGGTAGACCCCGCTCACTCGTGACATCACGCAACTTAAAATTGTCTCAGTGCCCAGGTGTCAGTGAGAGTTCCAACATTAACTTCGTGGATTTGGTGTGAGGATAGGGACAGATGGAACCTGGGGTGATCTGTGTCCAGATATCAGTGAGAGTTCTAAGCTCTAACATTAACTTTATTGAATTGGTGTGGAGATGGGGAAGATCGTCAAAGTCTATATCTTATTAAAAGCTCTAGCTTCTAACAGTACAAACACTACACTAACGCCGTTGCAATGATACGAGCAGCTCATTTATCTGTGAACACACATAAAAAAACTCGCAGGGTTCAAGTATTATAATTGTACCCCTATCCCCTTCCCTTTATCTAATGCTTACATCTCCCCTCCCATACACCGAGACCCATAACTTGGTCCCCCCACTTTGAGTAACATCCCAGGCCATCCCTCCTTTCCTAAACCTACACACTCTCCCCCTCCCATACTGACATCTCCTCTTACAATTAAAGTTGTCCTATAGTCTATACAAAGACGTTATTTGCAAGAAATGTAGGGAAAGTCCTAGCGAGACATTCACATTCCTTTCAAATGGTCGATACCACGCCTTCACGGCCGAGCCTCGCCTCTACGTTATAAATCACTTTAACGAACTCGGCAGTTTACTCTGACCTTACAACAAATCATATATAAGCGCTGAAATTACATCATTGGTAAAAAAAAACAAACAAGTTTTAACTAGTTCAAGATTGGCATTTTTAATGCCAGAGTCCTCAAATTTCAAGACGCTTGGCCTGAAAATGTTTGGCTGGCCTGTTTTTTTTTTTTTTTCCATAAAAATATTGTATGTTTTACATTTTATTTCCAAAAACATTTTTTACGACAAATGTCTTTGATCCGTGTTCATTTCTGATGCTTAAACAGGCGAACACTCGGTACCCAATTTGCCGTCTGGCACCTTCCTTCAGTATCGCTCCTATCAAAAAGGAATGGTGCTATGGGAGGGCATCAATTACATAACGATACGCTGTCTAGTTACCCAAACTCGAATACGTTAGATTAACTTTTGAGATCCATGTCTAATGGGGAACATTGGCAGCAATGCTGAATTCATACAACGCGGTTCTTGTCCCTGAAGTATCCCATCTCACTCTCAGCATAAGCTGGCCACGTGATCGACATAAGAAGGTTAGAATCAACATCGCCCTTTCTGTTCTTTCATTTTCAACATTAAATCACCTGGTATGGCGTGGGTGTTGGGTTTTCCTATGTTTGAATTTCTTTCTGTCTTTAATGTAGTTTTCTCAGAAATAATGAGATTCGTGTCTGTGATATGGAGCCTTTCTACTGAATGCATTGGTTTTGTTTAGCTATCACTTTAAACAGGTTGAAGTGGAAAAAATATATTTTTGCATATGATAGTTATTTTTTTAACAATTTAGTATTCGGTAAGGACCACTGTATCTCTCTCTCTCTCTCTCTCTCTCTCTCTCTCTCTCTCTCTCTCTCTCTCTCTCTCTCTCTCTCTCTCTCTCTCTCTCTCTCTCCCCTCTCTCTCTCTACAAGCACACATACACACACTAGTATATATATATATATATATAGGCTATATATATATAGGCTATATATATATAAATATATATATTTATTTATTTATATGTATGTAAATATATTTATTTATATATGAATAGATTAGAGCACCGATTTTCCGAACTTGCGTATTGCCACCATAATAATAAAGTTATAATATATTATAGACAGGGCAGTTCGGCGTTCGGAAAATCGACGCTGTGGTGCATATACGTTTTAAAACTGTTTGCCCTTTTCTTTCTGGTTTGGTTTGGTTTTTTTTCAAACTGATGATTTGGATAACCTGTGCCTGATTTTAAACTGCCCCATTCTTGTCTTTCTAGTAATCGACTCACTGAGAAAACTTAACGTCCAGATGCGTTTTTTTTTAAATTTTATTTTTTAACAAATTTTTAAGTTTAGTCCTGGAAAATAATTGTTTAACAACTGGTCACGCCATTAGAAAGATGTTAAACACGCCGTCAGCCCCATAGATAAGATGTTGTATAACAGCCCGTCATCCATAAAAAGTGATGTTGTATAACACCAAGTCATCCCCATTGAAGAGCTGTTGTATAACAACCTTTCACCCCTGTAACAGACTTCAAATATAACAAATTAATGTATTCTTTTCATTACATATAGCAATACTATGGCGGAGGGCGATCCCGTTATTTAAAACAGTACTAAGGAACACTTTGCAAGACAAATTTTGGAAAAAAGACAACTCAAACTAACCATTTAAGCTAAACTCTTTACTCATCAAGCTATACAACGAGCTGAATACCCGTGCTTTGCCGTGGCAAGTAGAGTAGGGTGTAGTTGTCTGGGTCTCGTCTTCCCATGAATCAGTAAGAGTAGAAGTCTGAAGAAGAAACGCTTTTCTTAAGAGTAGCTTTGGAATTTGTATCACGCTGGTGGATGCTGATACTGCGATCATCTTCCCCGCAGCAGAACATAACCGGGTACTGGAGAGCGTTGTAAGCAAGAGGAATTTCGCGAATCCGCATCAACTTGGTGTGTCTGCCGTGAAGACTCATGTCTCGTTTTTCAAACAGCTGCCCCACAATGACCACAGCCACCTCACTTGTTGTTGGAGCGTTACATCGACACCTGTGTCCCAATGAAGGTTTTCTGTGCAATTGAATCATAACATTAAACTCTTTCCGTCCAGGGTTTTAAAACAATGAAGCTGAGACTCGGTCATGCATTAAATCCCCTCAAACCGCCACTTTAAATGACTGCTCTTGAGCTTTGTTTGTGGTTATGGCGAAACAGGCATGGTTATGGCGAAACAGGCAGAGGGTTTGCCATGTCTCTGACCGGAAAACGTCATAGCGTTACTATTTTTAAAACGTCGGACAAATATTTCCAATAAACATGGCAGCTGATCGTTTGATTCCGCATATCTTTTGGACGATCATTGCATCTAAAGTCACTGTTACATCTGCCGTACGCGCAATGAAGTCCCATTTCACAAAATAGAAGTAAAAAAAAAAAAATTGTTTAAAATATTTCTAAAAAGATAGTTGTAAACAAGTTTTGCTTTAGGTTCAGGGCCTCTTCGCTAGCATAGTAGTACTGAACAGTGTTGACATTTTGTCCGACTTGAGTACCCGGATGATTACAGCAGTTCTACTATTAAGCATCAGCCATAAATGACAAACCCTATTGACAGGAAACTTCAGACGCTTAAACTGAAAGTGGTAGTCGGAGAGAATCATGGCAATTTGGAGTTAATCGCACCACACCCAGAGTCGAGAAATGGTATTCTAACTTTTCGTACAATCGCTTTTCCTGCAATGAGTTTTCATACAATGAAATTTGCTTTCTTTATTTGGATGCTAACACCGGGGTAAAGACCCTCCGAAAGGGCGGAGCCATACAGGGACAGGAAAGGGGCGCCGAATAGGTGCTTTGCACAGGGCGAAAGTTTATCCAAGGCCGGCATTGCTCTACCTGAGAGTGAACCACGTCCTTTAACTTGACCACGGAGTCTACAGACTGATATCCCAGAAGGAAGTTTATCCGATAATTAATCCTTAATGTTAGCTCCTGTGTTGCTTTTGGGTGTAAGAATATCTCTTACCTTAAGACTAACCAGAGATCGTGTGTACGTTCCTCACATCAGAGTATATTGTTTCAGTCAGTGTCTTGAGAGCTTTGAGTTCCGCCCTATGTTTCCATTCCCCCGTTGCGAGACACGGCGCACTCATCCCCAATAACCAACTTGTAATCCCGGAGTACTGTTTAGAAATATTTCACAAAGTAGTTTTGGAGGGCATGAAGTTGAGAGGCAGTATGAAGGCAGCCTGAACTTTCTTTACAACGTCCAACAAAGTCGCTGCTATACAGGAGGAAGCTACAGAAGTCATGATTTTCTTTCTTTTTTTACGCTCTAATATAGAGCAAGATATTCGTAACTGCGCATCGTTCAATGAAAATAATTTGTCGTAAAATCCAACGTTTTTCATTTTTAAAAATTATGAATGGAAACTCCATGGCAGGTTCCCCGTGTCGTTATTAACTACAAAATGTGTCATTTGGGTGTATCCACTTTCCTGATACTAAGCTTTAGTTTTCTAGAATGTCTAAGAGATTTTAACAAATTTATTTATGTTTTCACCATGACACCGCCTCTTCCAAGCTCGTCCCATGGGGCTCGATTCTTCAAGGGACAATAGCAATAGTGGTAGCATTCATAATGTTGTCACCAAGACCACTGATCATTTATTCATCTTTATCCATCCTGAAAGTTGCACATTATTCTTTCTTAAACTGGTCTTACTTAAATTTGAAGCAATTCATGTTTGTAATACCTTATTAATAATTGATTTGCCATGGGCACCTTTAAAATTGTGAAACATCTACAATAAAAATGAAAACAACACCATTATAATGTTAAATAATAGGATTGATAACTAACGTTTTCTTGTCGAATTAAACAAAATGATGAAACGTTATTAAAAGATAGAAGTATCTTTATCATACATTTTTATTTGACCTTAGATGCGTGGTTTAAGAACTTAAAACTAAATATTCTTGTTGGATAGGCCTCTTTTATCAAAAATCATTTGTCCAGAACACATATATTGTGACATCAAACACGAAACAAAAATACGCTACCGAAACAATTTCTTTGGCCTACATTTTGAACGTTGGTCATTTTAGGCCATTCAATAATATTGAAATAATGTTTTAAAAACGTGTCAGTGCACGCCTAGAGTTTAATAGGAATCACCATGGGAAATTTCAACTTATAGGGCTTGGTTTTCTTGATATCACGTGATCAGTCTTTCAGTCAGTGGTATTGGGCTTATATGCATACTATATATGTATGTAGGTATAAAGCGCGGTGAGCCCCGCCCTAAGCTGGGGTATCGCACTACATAAGAACACTAATAATAATAATAATAATAATAATAATAATAATAATAATAATAGTAAAGAGACAGAGATGTAAACATAAAATAATATTACAGTAGACCTAAATCAAAGCGTTAGACTCTGTGAGACAGTTGTTACAGTTTCTTCTGGCTCTGGATATTGTAACGTGTTCGTTTTAGCCGCGCTCTCGTTTGTAGGCGTTAATTAATAACAATCTCTTCCTCACAATAATAACATTGACGTCCTCGGTAAACACAATTAAATTTAATTCAGCAACTGAACAAATCTTAAAAGACTTAGGGTTTTGACCAAACATTAATTCCAAAGGACTAAAACCTGTGCTTTCATGCCTGCTGCTGTTATATGCAAATAACACTAAAGGTAGATATTCATGCCATTTGTCTTCATGATCAATTGTAACTTTTGCTAGCATATTCTTGATTGTTTTGTTCAGTCTTTCAATTACTCCATTTGATTGTGGATGTTAAATTGTGCTGTACACTTGTGTAATGTCCAGCATTTTCATAATAGCTTGTGTCATCTGTCCTTTGAATTGGCTGCCATTGTCTGAAAGTATGGTTTGTGGAAAACCATATCTGCTGAAAGCATTGAGTAGTGAAGTGCATATATTTTCTGCATCTATTTTTTTTAGTGGAACAGCTTCAGCCCATCTGGTGGCTATGTCCACTATGGTAAGAGCATAAATATGTTTTTTCTTTGACATTTTCTTGAATGGTCCTATTAGGTCTATGGCAATTTTCTCAAACAGGAAGTTTGCCTTGTCAGACGACTGTATTGGCGCTGTGTGTTTTCCATCTCTGGGATTGTGTCTTAAACACACTGTACACTTCTTGATGTACTCTTTTATCTGTTTACTCATTTTAGGCCAATAAAAGTTTTCTGCTATTGTAGCAATTGTTTTCTTGGCGCCCATATGCCCACCTAAAGGACTATCATGTGTCATTTTTATAATAGATTCCTGTAATTTCTCAGGCATAACTATTCTTTTATATTTTCCTGCTTGTGCAATGTTTATCAATATGCCCTTATCTAGTTTATACTGTTTATTGTGGCCTGTTTCATTGTCTTTGCTGAGTTTCATTTTTATTTCATTTATTGTTTTGTCTTCTTCTTGAAGTTTCTTGAATTCTTGTTTTGACATAAGTTGGCTTCATGTGGCAATGTTGTCTTCAACTTCAATGTCTAATTTTTCTTTTGTTTTCATGGAGGCTCTGGTTTGCACACTAGCACACATTCGATGGTTGTTGTCGCACCATGCTTTGAACATTTCATCTGAATTGTTAACACCACCTTCAATGTTTCCTATTATGAGGTCACAAATGGCATGTTTTAAAACTCTGGCACGAACTTCACCTTGAAACCAGGCTGAGTTGATGTTAAGAGTAGCAGTTTTACAATCTCTCTTTGTGCCATCAGCCATTATTAATGTGTCTTTTTGACCATCATATGTATCTTCTTGTACCATTCTGCTGTATACCGCCATCTTGACTTATTGACACCAAAATGTAACGTGTTCGTTTTAGCCGCGCTCCCTTTTGTAGGCGTTAATTAATAACAATCTCTTCCTCACAATAATAACATTGAAGTCCTCGGTAAGCACAATTAAATTTAATGCAGAAACTGAACGTATTTCCACTTTCTACAGGATGAAACGTATCAATGAGAACTCAGTACAGCCATCTCCCTCTGGCTCGTGCCCACACACACTACTCTCTTCTTTCATCACGTGATCTTCTTTTAACCAATCATTCCTCTCACGTGACAGATATAACTAGTCAAACATTTCCAAAATGTGACATGTAGTCGCCCACAGATAACCCATTCTGCTAATTCTAGCTTAAAACACATACCCACCTAATGAAAGTGACCACAGGCCACCCATTTGTTAATGCTCCTCACACCATCCCCCCACGGGACAAATGACCCTAGGGTACATTATGTTAATTCCAGCCACATAATACCACCACATGACAAATGACAACAGGCCACCATTGTGTTCATGTCAGCCACACAATACCACCACATGACAAATGACAACAGGCCACCATTGTGTTCATGTCAGCCACACAATACCACCACATGACAAATGACAACAGGCCACCATTATGTTAATTCCAGCCACATAATACCACCACATGACAAATGACAACAGGCCACCATTGTGTTCATGTCAGCCACACAATACCACCATATGACAACAGGCCACCATTGTGTTCATGCCAGCCACACAATACCACCATATGACAACAGGCCACCATTGTGTTCATGCCAGCCACACAATACCACCATATGACAACAGGCCACCATTGTGTTCATGCCAGCCACACAATACCACCATATGACAACAGGCCACCATTGTGTTCATGCCAGCCACACAATACCACCATATGACAACAGGCCACCATTGTGTTCATGCCAGCCACACAATACCACCATATGACAACAGGCCACCATTGTGTTCATGCCAGCCACACAATACCACCATATGACAACAGGCCACCATTGTGTTCATGCCAGCCACACAATACCACCATATGACAACAGGCCACCATTGTGTTCATGCCAGCCACACAATACCACCATATGACAACAGGCCACCATTGTGTTCATGCCAGTCACACAATACCACCGTATGCCACGTAAAAGAGCACCAAGAGAGCGAGTACACCTTTTCGACATGCAGCAGCTAATTATTTATTTAATGGAGGTAATGAAAGAGAGCTTTACATTAGCACCCTGATCCCAAAGATCAACACGTTGACGCTTTTAATCTGAAACCCGAGCTGGAAGTGGTGCTTTTTAAAGACTTGCTTTCTGTTCGCATTCCCATCTTCTTTGTCGTAATGTTTTTGCTGACACACGTCATCAATTCTACCTTTTCAGTTGTATGCCTCGGTAAAGAGCTAAGTTACTAGATCGGGAATTTTGTAATTTACATATTACAATTTTCATACTTAAGAAAATACAAACATATGTTTTTTTTTAAACTAAAAAAAAAAGACATTTTTTCAAAGACGAATTTAAGCGCACTAAAAAGTAGATACCAATTTCCTAAAAATTTCACTGCAAAGGAACTGTGTGCAGAACATATGTTAACAAATAAAAAAAATATATATATGTATACATATATATATATATATATACACATATATATATATATATATATATATATATATATATATATATAATTTAAAATTTTTT
>CAXITT010000084.1:782797-822510 GCA_964033795.1 Lymnaea stagnalis
AAAAAAAAATTTTAAAAAAAAACACCAAAAAAAAAAAAAAAAAAAAAAAAACTTCAAAAAAAAAAAAAACTTCAAAAAAAACAAAAAAAAACAAAAAAACTTTAGCTCGCATACAAACACATTTAGAATAACAATTGTGAACCTTATCTTTCCCGATGTGATCCCAATATCGATATCTTTTTCTGATGGTATACCAGTATCCGTAGGGATAATTACCCCGTTTGGATCCCGATCCTGGTTGCATGAAAATTCCGGTGGGATCCCGATACCGTTGGTATTCCGATCCCAGTGGGATACCGGTTCTTGTGGGTTCCCGATCCCGGTTGGATCCCAATCCCGATGGGATCCCGATCCTGGTGGTTTCGCGATCCTGGTGGGTTCCCGATCCTGGTGGGTTCCCGATCCTGGTGGGTTCCCGATCTCAGCGGGTTGCCGTTTTCAGTTTGGATCCTATTCTCATATGGAATTCCATTTGCCCTATTTGATCCCGCTACTCGATGGGTTGTGATACCGGTGTGATTTTGCTCTCGCTAGTATTATGAAGGGTATGTTTAAAGCAAATCCCCATGAAAGTCTAGAAAGGAAAAGAACTAACTTAACATTTCAATACGCTTTTAAATTCCATTATATATCCCCTTAGAACAATATAGAACTTTTTGGAACATTCTATTTTAAATTTCATATCCTTCTCGAAACGTGCAAAAAATATCTTTTTTTCGAATACGAAAAATTATACAACTAAATGCACTTCTATAACTCTTAGCACATTTAACTTGAAAGATGGGCCCCAGCGGGGGCCATTCCATAATTGGACCGATTTAGTTTTGACTGAGATGGGGGTGGGGAGTTGTTGAAATTTCTGGAAAATTATAGATTGGATATTCTTAGTGTTAAATCCACCGATATTTCATAACGAATAACGAAGTGTATTGCTACCACGCCATGCCTAGCTCCATCAATTCACATACAACCTATAGTGTTGTCTAAGCCTATTGATAATACTACAGTTTATGTCATGAACAATGAAAGGGGGCCGCCAGCCCCAGAGGAATGGATGAGTTCAGTACCCTTCCTTATTTGAATAGGGTTAATCAAGTGTACCGGGTATGTGTTCTAAGTTAGGTCATGACCCATCTATTCATGTAGGAGTATTTGATGTTAATTTTATTTATATAGCTCATGTGAGAAAAAAAGACGAACTCGGGGCCCCCGGCCCCAAACGGAATGTTATTAAAATGTTCATCTAGAGTTTCCTCCGGTTAAGGGTGGATATATGATGCAAATTAGGTCAAGATCCACCAATTTATGTAAAAGCCATTGTGGAACAAAGCCACATACGCACAAAAAAACTTTCTCTTTATATGTTTTTATGTATTTATATATATATATATATATATATATATATGGTTGGAATCATTTGGCTTCACACATTGTCTTACTACCCTGCTGCACTTAATTTCTTTGCATAATGAATTTAAAGAAATTTTAAGAAAAATATTTTTTACTTTCTAATGCGCTTACACTCATCTTGGAAAGAAAGACTTTTTTTATTATTATTATTACTATTGATATTTTCTGTGTCTAAAGACGGAAACAACAGTATGAGATTAAAGCAGATGTTGCGTGACATTAAACGATCAGTTGCCATAGAAACTTACAAGCTATTCTGGGAGAAAAAAATGTCTACTCCTCTATACAAAAAAACAACAACAAATTTTTATCAGACAAAATAGTAAAACATAATATGCACATGAGGCTACTCTGACAACGTCCAAAAGAATGTCTTATTGTTGTTTTAAATATTTTGTCGTTTGTTGCAGAAAGGTATTAGACAATACTAAGGAGTATCCCCGATAAAGAAATGCTACACTCTGAAGGACGTTGGAGATTCCTGGAATGTCCCTGGAAGACTAGAAATGAATGATTCAGTTAGCAAAGTTTTCCATTTCCCTATGTTCAGATGATTAGTTTGACCCATTATTGGGTTGAGGTAAAATCTTTATCCGTTTAGATTTGATTAATAAAATGCAAACGATTAATGACACCACTTGTGTCCTGGATCTTGGACCTGGCATTTGTGTCAGATCCGGTCTGTCACGCTAGCCTTGAATTTCAAGCCAATGGGCCGCAAAGCGAACATTCTAGAAATAGATCGACGTCTCAATATAGAAGCAGCCCATACAAAAACCCCGAGGAATCAAATAATGTCGAGTCTCTCTTTAGGTGGGTCAAGGGGGCCTATAAATATCGAATCTTTTGAGAACTCTAACTGACGATTATGTCCAATTTATTGGCTGGATTGCTAGTTCGAATCCTGGTGAAAGGCGGGCGAAAACGTCCGACAAATCACGTTTCGACTGATTGTTAAAACGGGGAATCTTATCCAAGGGACGTCATCGCCTGGATCTGGGACTGAGCAAAGTTTGATTACTTGATTTCTCTGTTGCACATCAAACACAATTTTTACAGAAGATTCTGTGGTGTTCTTACACTGTTTGAGGGTGTAGAGTCAACTCCAAGATGTCTGTTTTTTTAGACAGTTTGAGGGCGCGGAGTCAACTTCCAGAAGAGTCAAGGGTAGAGTCAAAGTATCATCTCATTCAGCTCTCAGTAAAGCCTACTTCCATTCCAGACAACTGTCAATAGATTCTCACGCATGTAATGTAAAGCAATATATCATTCAACAAACCTGTCACTGTCAGTCCATATAATGACATTCATTGGCTGTAAACTATATGGAACAATATGAACGGTATTTGGAAAGAATGTTCAATTTTGACACATATCAGGTGTTCTGGTCAGTTTTAAACAGAGCTCACACGTGCTGCTCACAGTTGGGAGAAATTTATAGGATTATCATGGACAGCAATCTTGTGTACTGGATTATCTTTGGAAAAATACAGATGTACTAGACTATCTTGGGCAGAAGTAAGTTGTACTGGCCTGACTTGGGAAATAGTCATGCAGGTGCACTATATTATATTAATAATTAGAATAATAAAGTTTATTTCAAAAACACGCTTCATCCCCAAAGGCTCGAAGCGCGGTACAAAGTCAACAAAAAACAAATCTATAATTTACCACATTTAAAACAAACGAAACACTACAAAAACTAATTACAAGCATACAATGTCAAGTCTTTCTAGCCATTTCAACCCTAAGCAACACAACCAATATGCATTAACTGGAAAATAAGGTAGACAATCATCCCAGAAGGTGTTTGCGAAATAGATGTGTCTTTAAATCGCCGCATTCAGATTTACTAGGGTATGTTGGTAAAAAAAATCAGTTGTATTAGATTGTCTTGGGAAAAATGCACGTGTACTAGATTACCTAGGTAGATATCACGTGCACTAGCCTATCTTTGGACAGAAGTCAAGGGAAGTTGTCAGTTTATACAGAATGGTTTAGACAGGGGAGCGATACGCATTCTTTTTTCTCGGAAAAAGGTAGGGGCTAATCCTATGTTTAAACCGTAGCGAGAAGGACATTCCTGATTGATCCCAGGGCATATACGATCACAGCCACAAGTATGTAAACGATTGTCACGTGAAAGAGGTGCATTGACATCTATAATGCAAAAGACCTTAAACCGTAAAAGGTAGTGCTTGACCTGTAGTTCTTTTGAAACTTCTATTGAAAGCATTAACTAAATTAATTCACAGATCTTCACTTGAATGGACAAAGAGTCGATTACACAGAAAAGGGTAAGAGCCCCTACTCTAAAAGCTAAAATAATGTTGTTGTTTAATATTTGATTTTCTCCGCATTTTCTTTCAAAGTTGTAACCTTTCTCTACACTGATAGCACTGCTAGTGTTACTATAATTACTTTTCATGACCTGAGAGGATATCTTAGTGAATATCAGACTTAAAACCTCAAGTACTATCCGTGAACTGCCTTTCTTTTTGACCTAAACCATCAAGTACTATCCGTGAACTGCCTTTCTGTTTGATCTAAACCATCAAGTACTATCCGTGAACTGGCGTACTGTTTGACCTAAACCATCAAGTACTATCCGTGAACTGCCTTTCTGTTTGAACTAAACCATCAAGTACTATCCGTGAACTGCCTTTCTGTCTGACCTAAACCATCAAGTACTATCCGTGAACTGGCTTACTGTCTGACCTAAACCATCAAGTACTATCCGTGAACTGCCTTTCTGTTTGACCTAAAACATCATGTAACACATCGTGCTATATCCGTTTACTGCCATTCTGTCTGACTTGACGCAGCATTTACAGAGTAGCTCGTCCCGTGCAAACAAATAATATTTCATATCTACTCTCCAAAGCGTGTCAGACCGAAGGTAATTATAGTTGTTAAAAACTAAAACATTGTTATACCCAAGAACAGCATTTTCATTTGATCTTTGCAATGCGTGTTTCGGTGTGTATATACGCATGTGTGTGTGTGTGTGTCCGCGTATGTGTGTGCACATGTGTCTTTGTACGTGTGCGTCTGTGAGATCGTTTGTGTTGCGTGTGTTATGTGTGTTGAGCACGCGTGCCAAGAACAGGCTTCGGTAGTTGCAAGCAATAGCACTAAAGGATGTCATACAATAACGTAAAACTAAATTTCTCTCAAATTTTGCCATTTTAGACGAGCAACTGAAGGTAAAGTTGAGGGTAAGGAAAGATTTAATATGGGATAGTGAGGAATGATTAGGATTATGGGATAGTGGGAGAAGGATTAGGATTATGGGCTAGAGGGGGAATGATTAGGATTATGGGCTAGTGGGGGAATGATTAGGATTATGGGATAGTAGGGGAAGGATTAGGATGAAAAAACGGAGGGGAAATGATTGCAGAGGTCAAACTACGATTGAAGGAGAGGAGGATTTTTTAAGGGGGGTGGGGGGGGCGTACGGGATACGAGGCGCCTTGGGGTAGCCTAATAATGAAATGGTAGCTTAGGATGGGAGCGCAGGGAAACCACCATAAAGTGATGTCACGAGGCAACTAGTTCAAAAGATTATCTATATATATAAAAATGAATGTTTGTATGTCTGTCTGTATGTCTCGAATGCGCTCCTACACCATTCATGCGATTGCGACAAAACTTTACACAGTTGTTTTCCACATAACCGGCCATTTAACTAAGTCATTAAAAACCTTATCAAGTGTTCCGTTCCTAGCCGTGGGCCCTTAATTCGTTTTTTTCTTATATGAGCTTTGTAAAATATTTTCCACATGCGCTCCTACGCCATTTATCCGATTCATATAAAACTTTGGGCAAATGTTGCGAGCATGTCTATAAACATTTCTAAACTATTACAATTGTTTTAAAATATTCAGTTTTGAGCCAGGGGCTTCATATTCGTTTTTCCTTATATGAGCTATATAAATATTTTTTCAAACCGTATGCGCTCCTACACCAATCATGCGATTGCTACAAAACTTAGTGAGTTGTTGTCCATGCGCAAATGCATTTTACTGTATTATTTAAACACTTTTAAAAATATTCCGTTTTCGGCCGTTGGCCCTTAATTCGTATTTTTCCTTATATGAGCTTTGTAAAAAAAAAATTTCATATGCGCTCCTACGCCATTTTTTCGATTCCAATAAAACTTTGGTGAGATGTTGCAAGTATGTTCATAAAGGTTTCTAAATTATTACAACCGTTTTAAAGTATTCATTTTTGAGCCAGGGGCCTCATATTCGTTTTTCCTAATATGAGCTATATAAATATAATTTCAAACCGTATGCGCTCCTACACCAATCATGCGATTGCGACAAAACTTTGACTAGTTGTTATCTATAAACATAACCATTCATTACAACACTTTTAAAATATTCCGTTTTGGGCCGTTGATCCAAATACTTATTTTTTCTTATATGCGCTTTGTAAAAAATAATTTTCTATGCGCTCCTATACCATTTTTCAGATGCGATAAAAATTTAGTGAGATGTTGTTCTATCGCCCACAAAGGTTCTTAAATTACTACAACCGTTTTAAAATATTCAGTGTTGAGCCAGGGGCCCTATGTTTGTTTCTTACAAAATGAGCTATATAAATATAATTTCAAACCGCATGCGCTCCTACTTCATTCAAGCGCTTGCAATAAAACTGAGGTGAGTTGTTGTCCATAAGCCAGAGCATTTTTCTAAGCCATTATAACTCTACTAAAATATTCCGTATTTTTGGCAATCGCCCCAAATTCGTGTTTTTTTCCTTAAATAAGAAGCTTTATAAAAAATAATTTCCGTATGCGCTCCTCTACATTATTACAATGCGATAAAATTTTAGAGAGATGTTGTGCGCACGCCCGCCCGCAAAGGTGTCTTAAATGATTACAACCATTTTAAAATACTCCGTTTTTAGCCAGGGGTCATATGTTCGTTTTTTCTATATAAGCTATACAAATATAATTTTAAGCTATACAACTATAATTTCAAACAGAGCTAAAGCATGAATGGATAGCTTTTTAATCAAATACAAATAGTGATATTAAATTGAGTGTGTGACATATTAAGTAGGTTTCTGAAGTAATACAACAATTCTACAATATTCCATTTGTGGAGGGGGGTCCTAAATTCGTTTTCCACACTTCTATTATCTATATAATTATAGTATGCATTTCTATACCATTTATTCGATTGTGATCAAACTGGGTCAAGTGAAATGCGCACTACCGAAAATGTTTCTAAATTAGAAAAAATTTTTTACAACATTCCTAATTTCAAAATTTTCTTCTAAGAGTTTTGTAACTATAATTTCAAACAAAGCTATTGCATGTGTGGAAGTACCTGAATCCGCCGGCAAATTTTTGAAATTTAGTACATCCATTGTACAATATTCCAATTAGGGCTGGGGACCCTAAATTCCATTTATTTTCTTAATTGAGCTTCATCAATATAATTTATAACGAAGATATCAACACTACCGCCCTTGAACAAATGGCACATTTGTAGTAAAGCAGAGAAAACACGTTTTTACATTTTTAGTGTAGAGAGTATTTTTGTTATGTGTATAAATAAGCTTGAATTTTGTGACGCATTTTAGAATCGGAAATGACATCGAAATCGCGTTTTTTTTTTTCAACTAAGAGTATTTCTTGAATAGAGTCTTATAATTTCGGAGTTGTTTTGTGTTATGTAAATACATTTTACACCAATCGATGGTTTCTCAAGTAATTAAATAACACACTTGACAGCGTAGATATTGAACTATGGTCATTTTTTACCGCTGGAATTTACGATTTATAAATTAATGAGAAACTATACAACTGGAAATCTCCTGCCAACAATGAACGTACCTATTGTGCGAGGTTTTCATGTAAAAAGATGGGAGATCCTAACGTGTGAGAATTACATTCACCATCAAAACCATTATCATTGTTGGTATCAGGTGACAATAGCCAATCGAAACATTTCTTGGCAAACATACGCAAATGCAATTCATGTTTCCAAATGACATCGTTCGGTGCAACAAATATCGTGCGCGAGAATTACATGCCAACATTTAAAGTAAAGTGAAAGGCCAAATTTACCATCGTGTAGGATCTCTGATGCCAATGCCAAACACAGATCACAAATGTCTTCAAATGATTTCATGGGGAATACTGATGAGCAAATCGATCAACGTTGTCATATCAATACGGGCACTAAACGAGAAATCGTCGCTGCAATGCAAACGTTATTTTTGCAACACAACGAATTAATTCAAATGTATAGAGTTGCACTTGAAAAGATGCCGACTGATGAATACAAAGTCATAGTTAGAGCAGACCAAACACCTGTCGGCCAACATGAAAGACAATACAATGCACCAACAATTGATGAAGTGGCGATCATTATAGTTGGCAAAGAATTTAACTCAAGTGATATAATTCTTCATCGCAGAAGTGTTGATGTTCAGCGAGTCTCAGAAACTCATCGCTCATACGTTTGATTGCAATATCCTATTTTATTTTGGCAAGGAGAAGATGGATATCATTTTGACATCAAATTGAGAAATTCGAATAAGAAAGACAGTGCCATGAAATACTATTCATATCGATTGATGATTCATGAGTTGGGAATGACCTCTCGGAATCGATCTGCAAACAAACTTTTCGCTCTTGATTTGCAACGAGAAACGCACTTTGATATCGAAGCATTAGGTACGGTACATTTTTTCAAATGAATCTTCCGAAATTGGTTCCATTGAAGTTACTATTTTAAATGGAAAATTTAAACTAGGTGATGTACTTTTGCCATTCACCCCAATGATTCCAACAGATATGCCATTTGAATTCAAACGCCTACAGTTTCCGATGCGACACGCGTCTACAATGACTATCTACAAAGCACAGGGACAATCGCTACAAGTTTGCGGACTAAATTTGGAAAACCCATGCTTCGCCCATGGACAGATGTATGTGGCCTGCTCTCGCGTCGGAAAATCTTCTGATTTATTCGTGTATATACCAGATGGAAAAACAAGAAAAACTTTGAGTATTTAAAAGCTCTTGAAGAAACATAACATGCAAACACTTTCTTTCCTTGAGTGGCATTGCAACGCATGCCGGGTACTCGCTAGTACCAAATAAAAAATACCTTACTTCTATATTTAGTCAAAAACACTGCCACCCTCTTAATTCCCGCACACACTGGATCGCCCCCACATCCTAGCAACCCCGGCCTAGAGACCTATAGTTTGTTTTTTTTCATCAAAGGAAACAGCAATAATTCCAATCTCCGGTCCCTATGGTAGAGTCTCCCAAATATCACTGGCGTCCAACGATCCAATTTTGTGCTGCACTTGTTGGGCACTTACCAAATCACGATAATCTCTCAAACCCTCACTTGCTTTTTGTGTTAACAAAGGTCGGCGCAATCCCCCACGCGTTTGGGAGTAGTTCCTCTCATACATGGGCGGCTCCAAACATAATTGAAAGCCCGGGCCAATATTTGCCCTGGACTTTAATCACGAGGGGGAAAAATGTTTAAAAAGACATTTCCAAATCGCAATGTAGATTGGTTAATTCTTTGATTTGGGTATCGTTATGTTCCATTATAGCTCTAATTTTTGAGTGTCGTGTTGTGTGATCACTCAATAGAGCTCCAACGGGAACGAGTTATTTTGTCCGTTGACGTAAACGTGCTATATTTAGACATTTAAAAAAGGTTTTGAAAGGTAAATAAAATGGGACCTTGTGATAATTTTTTAGAGAATTTAAGATGGCTGGAAATGTTTGAACGTTATATTTGAGTGAAGTATCAATAGTTTGAGATGTGTGAATGTCCTTTTTGTGTCATTTTGTAACTATGACAACAAAGTATGTGAGTGGATGAAAGTGGCGAGGGGGGAGGGGGTGGGATGACCTGAATAATTGTTAGTCGATTTCAGAATATTGTCACTGAGTTTACGAGATGTTGATTGATTTCATGAAATGCTCATTGATTTCATGAGATGTTCAAATATTCATTGATTTCAAGAGTTGTCAATGAGTTCTATCGATCTAATGCATTTATTTTCTGTGATAAGACAAAGTTATGAAAGCATTGTATTGGATTGTAACCAGTGATAGCTCTGAGTGAACCCAAAGAAAGCTCTGATTTGACCAAATGATATTTCTGATTCGACCCAATGATATTTCTGATAGGACCCATTGATAGCTCTGATTCGACCCAATGATATTTCTGATTCGACTCAATGATATTTCTGATAGGACCCATTGATAGCTCTGATTCGACCCAATGATATTTCTGATTGAACCCATTGATAGCTCTGATTAGACTCAATGATATTTCTGATTCGATCCAATGATAGCTCTGATTCTACCAACTGGTATTTCTGATTGAACCCATTGATAGCTCTGATTCGACCCAATGATATTTCTGATAGGACCCATTGATAGCTCTGATTCTACCAACTGGTATTTCTGATTGGACCCATTGATATTTCTGATTGGACCCACTGATATTTCTGATTGTACCCATTGATAGCTCTAATTGGACCCAACGATGACTTGGATTGTAACCGACGATAGCTCTCACTGAGCTCATTGATAGCTCCGATTGAACCCCTAAGATATGTCTACTTGGACACTACGATACCTCTGATTTTCCCAATGATGGCTCTGTTGGGCTCAATGGTGGCTCTCATTTGACCCAATTACGGCTTGGATTAGCCCAAACGATGGTTTCAATTGGAATATCTGCATTTCGATGGGGGTAAAAAAATACAGAAAATCAATTCTACAGGAATCCTGGCGTGAGAACCGTCAGCATAAGTGAGGGACAGGCGCTATATAAATATGTTCCTCAAACTTAAAACAGGCACAAACAAAGACGTACACATCCGTGCCTTGTCTCACAAAATCGTCCCCTGTCCAACACATCAGACCTGCGTCTCACGTCTCACCGGGTCAGATGATTCAATTAACGGGATTACGTCTTTACATACAGGTTGATGCAGCGCGTGCCAAATATAACAGAACCAGGTGCCCGTTAATTGCTTGGAGGCAGGAGGCAATCTGACTTCAATCGACTTTAGACTTCAACAGGACTAGACTTGTTATTGAGACCAGGCCGCCAACGTACGGTAACCAATCTTTCATCAGCATGGCCAGCTTTGTAACTTCAATCATTTGAGCTGCCTAATGGGGGCAAATACCATCTGACACGAGGTCAACAGTACTCTGTTAGGCCAGCTCATAATACCCCAGGGACATCCAGGAGATGTTTGCATAGCCACAGGATTTAAACCCAAGAGTGGACATTGGCACTTGGATGTAATACCGGATGTGACCACAGTCATGTCTAATCGCTCTTAAATTTATTTTTGTGTTTTCTACATTTTTTCTTTGGTGGGCTTTTTAATCCTAATAAAAATAGGACATCACTGGAGTACTGACATTATGAACTTGGTCAATTTATGCAGCAGATGAATGGCAAGTTATGATACAGTTCTCTGAGTGGCAAGATATCCCACGGACAGGCCACTAACTTTCCTTGATGACATAAGGTAGATTATGTACACTGTGGTAGTGAGACAGTTGGCGAAGACTGGACATAGTGTAATTAATGTTTCCAAAACTGTTTTCATCCCGCAATACCTGAGTATCTAAAAATAATTCCCCCAGCCCCAAGTTTGATGATCTAAAAAGGATGGTCTCCATAAGGTATGATTATATACTGATTTTTTTTTAAATAGCGGCATGTTTTTCTCTATTAGTTCAACTTCGTGGGAGAAATCGTATACACAATGAAATATATTTGCATTACAACAAATAATACGCAATAACAAGAGTTAACTTTTTAAAAAAATGAACTGTCTGTCAATTCCTGTCTACTTTTTTTTCTGAAACGTTAAGACATCCCTATCTCGTGTCTTATGAAACGTTAAGACATCCCTATCTCGTGTCTTATGAAACGTTAAGACATCCCTATCTCGTGTCTTATGAAACGTTAAGACATCCCTATCTCGTGTCTTATGAAACGTTAAGACATTCCTATCTCGTGTCTTATGAAACGTTAAGACATCCCTATCTCGTGTCTTATGAAACGTTAAGACATCCCTATCTCGTGTCTTATGAAACGTTAAGACATCCCTATCTCGTGTCTTATGAAACGTTAAGACATCCCTATCTCGTGTCTTATGAAACGTTAAGACATCCCTATCTCGTGTCTTATGAAACGTTAAGACATCCCTATCTCGTGTCTTATGAAACGTTAAGACATCCCTATCTCGTGTCTTATGAAACGTTAAGACATCCCTATCTCGTGTCTTATGAAACGTTAAGACATCCCTATCTCGTGTCTTATGAAACGTTAAGACATCCCTATCTCGTGTCTTATGAAACGTTAAGACATCCCTATCTCGTGTCTTATGAAACGTTAAGACATCCCTATCTCGTGTCTTATGAAACGTTAAGACATCCCTATCTCGTGTCTTATGAAACGTTAAGACATCCCTATCTCGTGTCTTATGAAACGTTAAGACATCCCTATCTCGTGTCTTATGAAACGTTAAGACATCCCTATCTCGTGTCTTATGAAACGTTAAGACATCCCTATCTCGTGTCTTATGAAACGTTAAGACATCCCTATCTCGTGTCTTATGAAACGTTAAGACATCCCTATCTCGTGTCTTATGAAACGTTAAGACATCCCTATCTCGTGTCTTATGAAACGTTAAGACATCCCTATCTCGTGTCTTATGAAACGTTAAGACATCCCTATCTCGTGTCTTATGAAACGTTAAGACATCCCTATCTCGTGTCTTATGAAACGTTAAGACATCCCTATCTCGTGTCTTATGAAACGTTAAGACATCCCTATCTCGTGTCTTATGAAACGTTAAGACATCCCTATCTCGTGTCTTATGAAACGTTAAGACATCCCTATCTCGTGTCTTATGAAACGTTAAGACATCCCTATCTCGTGTCTTATGAAACGTTAAGACATCCCTATCTCGTGTCTTATGAAACGTTAAGACATCCCTATCTCGTGTCTTATGANGAGGCAGGAGAAAGCTCAAAGGTGTGTGGGGCCTGGTGAAGTCTAACTACATTTCACATGAGGCAGGAGAAAGCTCAAAGGTGTGTGGGGCCTGGTGAAGTCTAACTACATTTCACATGAGGCAGGAGAAAGCTCAAAGGTGTGTGGGGCCTGGTGAAGTCTAACTACATTTCACATGAGGCAGGAGAAAGCTCAAAGGTGTGTGGGGCCTGGTGAAGTCTAATTACATTTCACACGAGGCAGGAGAAAGCTCAAAGGTGTGTGGGGCCTGGTGAAGTCTAACTACATTTCACATGAGCCTACTAGCTAGATAGGTCAACATTTGTTGAATCTTGGCTCAGTAGCTAGATGGGTCAGCATTTGCAAAATCCTGGCAAACTAGCTAGATGGCTCAACATTTGTTGAATCCTTGCCCACTAACTAGATAAGTCAACATTTCTTGAATCCTTGCCCACTAACTAGATGGATCAGTAGTTGTTGAATCCTGGCCCACTAGCTAGATAGTTCAGTATTGTTGAATCCTGGCCCTCTAGCTAGATAGGTCAGTATTGTTGAATCCTGGCCCACTAGCTAGATACGTCAGCTTTTGTTGGATCCTAGCCCACTGACTGCTGGATGAGTCAGCGTTTGTTGGATCCTAGCTCACTGACTAGATGAGTTCGCGTTTGTTGGATCATGGCCAATTGATCAGATAGGTCAGCGTTTGTTGGATCCTAGCCCACTGACTAGATGAGTCCGCGTTTGTTGGATCATGGCCAATGGATTAGATAGGTCAGCGTTTGTTGGATCCAAGCCCACTGACTAGATGAGTCAGCGTTTGTTGGATCATGGCCAATTGATTAGATAGGTCATCGTGTTCTTATTATTGCATAAAAGATATACTTGATTACTGCATAGAATATACACTTGAATACTTATCTTAGATGATATACTTGATTACTACATAAATGATATACAAAGACTTGATTACTTCATAGAAGATATAATCGATTAATACTTAAAAGATAAACGTGATTACTACATAGAACATATAATTGATTGCTACATATAATATATACTCGATTACTACATAGAATATATATTTGATTACTACATAGAATATATACTTTATTACTACATAGAAGCTATACTCGATTTCTACATTAGAAGATATACTTAATTACTACATAGAATATATGCTCAATAAATACATTAACGATATACTTGATTACTACAGAGACCTTATACTCGAATACTACATAGAAGATACACTTGATTACTACATAGAAGATATACTCGATTACTACATAGAAGATATACTCGATTACTGCTTAAAACATACACGTGATTCCCTTTGATTAATATCCTTAAATAAAATTGTGCGTCACATCACATTGCTTTGTCTTGAAAGTTCTATCACAAGATTTCATCAATAAAAATCGATTTAAAAAACAAGGGTTTTTGAAAACATTTTAATTTTGCAGTCCTAAATTATTGATTTTTTAGAGTGTTGCTGTCTTAGAATGTTGCTGTCTTAGAATGTTGCTGTCTTAGAATGTACTGTCTTAGAGCACATTTTTACTACCTGTGGAAAATTTCTATTACAAAATCTCCCGATCCAGTGCCTTAAATTCCTTCATCCATACGAGATTAAAGTTGTTTTTTATTTCTCGCAAGGGCTAATTAAGATTTAACTTTATCGCACAACGCTTCGAACTACACCCCTCCCCCAACCTCGTCCCCTCTAGAAAAGAAGGGAATTTGACGTCACTCAATGGGGTATTAAGAAGAATTAAATGCTTCCATCTTTTAACGTTGCTGGAAAGTAAAATAAAAATCATAAATTAAAAATGGATCAATTTGCAGTTTTTTAAGAACAAGTTTGAGCTCGAATTTAATCTAAAATAGTTGACATCTGATTCCTTGCCAGCGGTTAACTGTCCTAGCTTTAACGGTTCTTGGCGTTTTCTTAAGTTAGCTAATCGGGCTGTTCATGTTGTAACTTATCCTTCAATCATTTATTGTATTAAAGATCTAGAACTTGTTTTTCAATTGATTCAATCGACCAGGAGGTCAAAGTAAGTCATGCAGATTAGCGTAACAAATGGAGATTTATTTATTATTTAGACACCAATGATGAACAAGCCACCGTTGCAGAGAGTTAAAGTCAAAGCAGAACCTATTAAGTTCTTCCGATCAATACAATGCATGAAATCAAGTAAACAAATATATATATATACAATTTTTAAAAAATAATGACAATAGTTCACCTTGCTCAAAGCGGAATTGAAAATTACAAAGCGTGAAATAATTGTGTTTCATATTATCAACAATAGAACTGAATGGGTCGCTAGTAGAATGAGATTGAATGATTGAGATAAGAGATCGAGCTGAGAATGAATGATTGAGATACGAAATCATCTGATAGTAAATTATTAAGATAAGAAATCAATCTGAGAATGAATGGATGACAATTATTCAGAATGATTTCGATGGAAGCACTAATCATCTAATTATTGTTTTAAATGAAAAATCCACACACTCAAAACCTCTTCTTGACTGTCCCCAGTTCAAACCTCTTTCTGACTGCCCCAGTCCAAACCTTTTTCTGCATGCCTCACACCAAACTTGTTTCTCATTGCCCCAAGCCCAAATCAATTTTGACTGCCCTCAGTCCAAACCCCGTTCTGAGCGCCCCTACCCCAAACCCCTCTCTGAGCGTCCTAGCCCAACCCGTATCTGACCTCCCGCAAACCCTTTGTCTGATTGCCCCAAGCCTAAACCCCTTGGTGACTGTCGCCAGCCCAACCAACCTATCTGACAGCCCCGAAACCCGTCTCAGCACATCCCAACCCACTACCTCCTTTAACGTAAATGCCCCCTAGCAAAACCCTAGTGATTCATTTTAATTTTAGATTTTAAAAGACAATAAATTGGGTTTAGTGTTACGTCAGACCTGAAATATGATATGTTAAATTAGCAAGTGTTGAATATTTGATTTCAAAAATAATACATTTCCAAATAGACGCATCTAGTTACAAACAATAATCCCCCCGGGCATCTAAGCAATCCTTCGGAAGTGGGGAATTAGTCTGGAATCACAGGCCGCTCCGACCTAGGGCGTTACCTTTATGCCAGGAGTCAAGATGCTAATCCCTTAAGTTTGTTTGACGTTAGACGCAACGAGCATACTTGTCAGATCATGTAAGATACTAATAGATTAATCTGCCGTCATTGGACTGGAGGTGAGACATTGCTGAAATCCATCGATAATAGAAACTACACGGAATATTGAAAAAAAAAAAAAGTGTTCCTACCAGGGTAGTGGAGCTGAACTCAAAGCGGGAACTTGTCCTCGGAGCTCTAGAGTGGGTTGCTGAGTTTTATTTTCCTCGTTGTTGCTGTTACATTTTTAATTGTTATTTTGCCCAAAACTCCAAAATATTTTTCCAATTAAAAAAGTATTGTAAGTAAATGATTTAAATATTCTTTTAATGTTTCAAAAATACCATTTCTTTTAAAAAAATGACATAAAAAATTCATGGAGTGGAAACAACAACCATGGTGCGCATCTTGTAAATTATATTTTTTAGATTTTACATGAGAAGAGAATGCTAAACAACCTACGAACCTCTGTTGTAATTAAGATTTGCTTTTATATATGTCCCCATCTTTTTTCTCTGTCTTCCTCTTCTTGTCCTCGTTGTGCCCTGCATGATTTCTTTGGGGAGCCGTTGTTTTCTTGTCACGTGGCCAAACCATTCCAGTTTGCGCTTCTTTGCAGTCATGAGGAGGTCATCGTACTGCCCAATCGCTTGACGAATAGCATTCACTTGTTCGTTGGAGAAAATTTGGTGATCTTAGAGAGCTAAATTATGATCTGGGAACAGCTAAGTGAGAGAGCTACCTTGTGATCTAGGAACACTTAAGTGAGGTAGCTACATAGTAATCTAGAAACACTTAAGTGAGAGAGTTACATTGTGATCTGGGAACTTTTAATTGAGAGAGCTACACTATAAACTGGGAACACTTAAGTGAAAGATTTACATTGTGATCTGGAAACACTTCAGTGAGAGAGTTACATTGTGATCTGGAAACACTTCAGTGAGAGAGTTACATTGTGATCTGGGAACACTTAAGTGAGAAAGCTACATTGTGATCTGGGAACACTTAAGTGAGAAAGTTACATTGTGATCTGGGAACACTTAAGTGAGAGAGTTACATTGTGATCTGGGAACACTTAAGTGAGAAAGTTACATTGTGATCTGGGAACACTTAAGTGAGAGAGTTACATTGTGATCTGGGAACACTTAAGTGAGAAAGTTACATTGTGATCTGGGAACACTTAAGTGAGAAAGTTACATTGTGATCTGGGAACACTTAAGTGAGAAAGTTACATTGTGATCTGGGAACACTTAAGTGAGAAAGTTACATTGTGATCTGGGAACACTTAAGTGAGAAAGTTACATTGTGATCTGGGAACACTTAAGTGAGAAAGTTACATTGTGATCTGGGAACACTTAAGTGAGAAAGTTACATTGTGATCTGGGAACACTTAAGTGAGAAAGTTACATTGTGATCTGGGAACACTTAAGTGAGAAAGTTACATTGTGATCTGGGAACACTTAAGTGAGAGAGTTACATTGTGATCTGGGAACACTTAAGTGAGAAAGTTACATTGTGATCTGGGAACACTTAAGTGAGAAAGTTACATAACTAGTTCATATATTTCTTTCCTTTACACGCCTTGAAATCAGTCCCTTATATACATTTTTTTTAAAATTAGCAGTCGATTTGAAAAGTTGTGTTTCAACAAGAAACTGTCTGAAGATGAAATTTTAATCACTGAGGATGATCCATTTCATGAAATAGAAATCTCACCATCGAATTCTGGTGTTATTTGAAAAACAGACACGTCTTCCCATTTGATGCCTGATCTGAAGGAAGAGGCTGCCGAACAAGTTTCATTCAATGACATACAGAACTCTTTTTGAAATGATTTATAGTAAAGTGAAAAGACGCTCTTTTTTAAATTCAAATTTATATTCATCTTTCCGTGGCCGACAATAGAACCCAATCTAAAGTAGTGTCGGGGGAAGCTGCTGCTATGTTGCTGATATCCTATTTAATAACATCTAAGTGATATATGGATAAGTGACCTTACTGAACACATTTCTTAAAATATCCAAACAAAAATATCAGAAGAGGTGGTTAATTCAATTTTATCTATTGTAGTGTAGTAATTGTACACTAATCCATAAAGGGGAAATATTAGAACAAGGTATTTGGAAGCTTGAACTTGAATCGAAAGACAGGACCATAAGATAAGAACGTTTCGGCTGTGAGCCTTCCCCGGCAGACAGAACAATTAAAAATACGACAAGAAATAGAAAGGTTGTTGGTACGATGGCACGAATAGACTCTTGATCACTCCTGACTTGGTGCAACTTTTATAGCAATCACATTAAACATACATTATCTCTTATAATAATTTAAATGTATTTCTAGCATAAAGAGAGAGTATTTTTGGCAAGAGCAATTAATCCAACTAAAAGGACTGCTGATAAATCGGCGTAACTCTAATTCTCCATTTAAAAAAATTAAAAAGAAAAATATTCCGGAGCTCGGACCTGAGTGGAACCGGAACTAAGAAACA
Source organism: Lymnaea stagnalis (assembly GCA_964033795.1). Classification (NCBI taxonomy): domain Eukaryota; kingdom Metazoa; phylum Mollusca; class Gastropoda; family Lymnaeidae; genus Lymnaea; species Lymnaea stagnalis. The sequence continues at coordinate 800,882 of CAXITT010000084.1, forward strand.
TTTGTTTGGAGTGGAGCTTAGCCAAAAAAGTGTTCCACAACCCTGGCTCTACTCCTGGGATTTAAAGGACGTCCATCTACTCTTGGGATTTAAAGGACGTCCATCTACCTTTGGGATTTAAAGGACGTCCATCTACTCCTGGGATTTAAAGGGCGTCCATCTACTCCTGGGATTTAAAGGACGTCCATCTACTCCTGGGATTTAAAGGACGTCCATCTACTCCTGGGATTTAAAGGACGTCCATCTACCTTTGGGATTTAAAGGACGTCCATCTACCTTTGGGATTTAAAGGACGTCCATCTACCTTTGGGATTTAAAGGACGTCCATCTACTCCTGGGATTTAAGGAACGTTATCTACCCAGGGATTTAACGGACGTCCATCTACTCCTAGGATTTAAAGGGCGTTCATCTACTCCTGGGATTTAAAGGACGTCCATCTACGCCTGGGATTTAAGGAACGTTATCTACCCAGGGATTTAACGGACGTCCATCTACTCCTAGGATTTAAAGGGCGTTCATCTACTCCTGGGATTTAAAGGACGTCCGTCTACTCCTGGGATTTAAAGGACGTCCATCTACCTTTGGGATTTAAAGGGCGTCCATCTACTCCTGGGATTTAACGGGCAGTCAAACAAAAGCAGTTAATTTATCCATTTTAACTACTTAGACGCACATGCAGAGTAAGAGTTTAGGCACATCTAATGTCTGGCCTACAGAGAGGATGCTGGCACACTAGGCATTGAGGAACTTTACGGCGAGTAAGCTGCTACAGCGGGGTTTGATGAGCTAGAACGTGAGGAGACTGGTATGTGGAAATGAGGTATAACGAAGGCGAAGGTCAGTAGGCTGTCTTTGTGAAGGGTGACCGTAATGTCCAAAACGTTAACTGGGGTCTCAGAGTCTAGAGATGTGACTTTAAAAGGGTGGTGAAAAGTGCCTACAAAGTTAAATGACTAGGACAAGTTCACTCATCTCCATAGTGGTGACCCCAATATCATAATGAATGTACCTTTTGTAGAATAATTTAGGGAGGCGTCCAGTGTAGTTACTTTCCACCATATGTTCGAAATGTCTCATAAACAAAACATGCGTAGCTTGGTGCCATTTCAGTCCCCACAAATTTGGTCGAAGAATTGGTTGCTAAACTCAAGTGAATTAAGGTTGAGAACTAGTTCAGCCAATCGGAGGAGGGTGGTGGTAGGTATAGATGGATGGGGTTTCCTCTCGAGAAAGAATTGTAAAGGTAAGAGACCGTCAGTATGGGGACAAAATGTATGGAGAACATGCTCCAAGCAGAAATAGATGATGTTTCATTTCAGGAGGGACTATGATAGATCCAAAAGATGATCCAGACGTATGGAACCTAGACATCACATGGCATGAATGTCATGTTCTCATTCACCTGTTAAACATTTTCTTCGCCCCTTCCTCTTTACTATACTATTCGCAATGGACTTACGTTTCCTCTATTCTTTCACGTTTCGCCTGCATTTAATCTTGCACCTACTTATCTTCTGTCAACTCTCTCTTGCTGTCCTCTCGGATACTACATTTCAGCTACGTGTTATTTTTATTTAAGTATGGTTTTACTGTTCGCTGATGAAGGCTTCTTGCCGGCACGTTCGTTCTTTATTTTTCTGGATTATCTATACTTTGTTTCGTTTTTTTTCTCTATTTTTCTAACCTGATTGCAGTCTCTCCCTCTTATTACCAGGAGACTGGTACAGTGATGTTTGATGAACTAGACGTTGAGGAGGCTCGTGTAGTAGGGTTTGATGAAGTTGGTGCTGTTATCTTTATGTGCTTTGTTTAGTTACAATGTTAATGTACGCCAAAAATCGTCTTTCTATATTTTCTCCATACATAACTCGTTCCCTTCCCCGAGCCTAACTTGGCATTTTAGCTGAGCAGTTTTAATTTTAAAAAAGAGATGTCACTTGTTTTTTTCATCTTCTCAATATCTCATCTAAAAACTGCGTGACATTTCTGGATAGGGAAGTTAAATATTGAGTTATCATTAGGAACTTTTTATGAGTTATCTCCTGATCTCTTCACTGTTTTTAAAAATAATTTTTAAAAAATGGCTTATATTTTCAAACAAATTCAAGCAATAGTTGAAGCAATCCTTCTAGATAATAAAGAAATGTGCAAGGATGTGTCATAAGAGATCTCCTTTAGCATCAACTTGACAGAAATAATCCTTTTTAACCTGTGACAAACATGTGATATGATTGCTGGTATAATCTCTTATACATATTTTGTTTCTGGATCGACCTGCTTCCTCTTCACAACACCCGCCCCCTTTCCACGTGTTTTATATAAATAGTACTGAGTAGGGAAAAAAAGGCTGTTAAGTGTGTCGTCTGAACTCCGGTCAAATGATTGAATTCTTTTCTTTAGGCGGGAGGCGAATATTATATTAATCAATAAAGAGCCACTGGTAAGGTATGTGACTGTCTGAGGACTGTCTGTAGGCGTATTGTTTAAAGGCCGCCAGATAAGGTGTAGGACTGTCTGTAGGCATATAGTTTAAAGGCCGGCATATATAATAGAAAATTAGCAGTTAACTATTTATTGTAACGCCCTAAAATTCCCGGACACGTTGCAAAAAATGCACCCGGTTAAGCCCTAGTTATAAATATGTTACCTACGACCCCTGATATAATCATACATATTTTCCCAATGAGTCCATGTATAATCATAAATATTTGAGCTATGACCACTGGTTTAATCAAATACTTTTGAGTAATACCACTGGTATAATCAGACATATTTGAGATATGATCACTGGTTTAATCATAAACTATTGAGCAATACCACTGGTATAATCATAAATAGTTGACCTATGACCACTGGTTAAATCATAAACTTTTGAGCAATGACCACTGCTATACATAATCATACATATTTGAGCGATAACCACTGGTTTAATCATAAACTTTTCAGCAATTACCACTGGCTTAATCAAAAATATTTGACCTATGATCACTGGTTTAATCATAAACTTTTGAGCAATTAACACTGCTATAATCATACATATTTGAGCGATGACCACTGGTTTAACCATAAACTTTTGAGCAATGACCACTGCTATAGTCATGACGAGGGTACCGCCATGTCATTAAATAACAGCCTGCATGGCTCACCACGTCTCTATGCAAAGAAGAGCCCCAACCACCCCCAACAACTAACAAAACAAAACTCACCACAATCTAATCACGGTAAATATCAAAAATACAAAACGTTTAAAAAGACCAACTATGTAAAGGCCAGGACCGGATCAAAGGTTAGTGACATTTAAAGATCTAATACCGGTTTTTTGTAATTTAACCAGAATTCCACTCGATTTTTTTCCCCAATTAGTTTCATAGAGAAGGAAAATTTTCATAGAGAAGGAAAAGTTTGACGAGATTCGTCAATTAGTGGTCTTTTCAATAGCGATGACTTCTCCCAGTGATTCAATTCATCACCTGCACGGGGAATCATCGCTACCGATACAAAACTAAGGAATGCGCTTCATAAACGTGTTGAATAATTTGAGACCACCATGGCATATCCAATCAATAATAAAAATAATTGTAAGGTCAACGTTGCTGAGAACACCATACCCTATCCAATCAATGATGAAATAACTGTACAGTCCATCTTGTTGAGACCACCATACCCTATCCAATCAATGATGAAATAACTGTACAGTCCATGTTGTTGAGACCACCATACCCTATCCAATCAATGATGAAATAACTGTACAGTCCATGTTGTTGAGACCATGATACCCTATCCAATCAATGATGAAATAACTGTACAGTCCATGTTGTTGAGACCATGATACCCTATCCAATCAATGATGAAATAACTGTACTGTCTATGTTGTTGAGACCACCATACCCTATCCAATCAATGATGAAATAACTGTACAGTCCATGTTGTTGAGACCATGATACCCTATCCAATCAATGATGAAATAACTGTACAGTCCATGTTGTTGAGACCACCATACCCTATCCAATCAATGATGAAATAACTGTACTGTCTATGTTGTTGAGACCACCATACCCTATCCAATCAATGATGAAATAACTGTACAGTCCATGTTGTTGAGACCACCATACCCTATCCAATCAATGATGAAATAACTGTACAGTCCATGTTGTTGAGACCACCATACCCTATCCAATCAATGATGAAATAACTGTACAGTCCATGTTGTTGAGACCATGATACCCTATCCAATCAATGATGAAATAACTGTACAGTCCATGTTGTTGAGACCACCATACCCTATCCAATCAATGATGAAATAACTGTACTGTCTATGTTGTTGAGACCACCATACCCTATCCAATCAATGATGAAATAACTGTACTGTCTATGTTGTTGAGACCACCATACCCTATCCAATCAATGATGAAATAACTGTACAGTCCATGTTGTTGAGACCACCATACCCTATCCAATCAATGATGAAATAACTGTACAGTCCATGTTGTTGAGACCATGATACCCTATCCAATCAATGATGAAATAACTGTACAGTCCATGTTGTTGAGACCATGATACCCTATCCAATCAATAACGTAACTGAAAGGTCCACGTTGTTACATCCCATTTTGCTATTAAAAAAAAAAAATTAACATAGCTGCTAAAAAACCCCACTAAAAATCTCCATTACAAAAACTATCTTGGAATGAAAGGTTTGTTATTTCTTCAGCTGTTCCTTACAATTTACTTTGAGCTTTGGGTTGAAGGTAAACCAGAAAAACTGCAAATAAACTGTGAAATAATTTTGAGCGCCTCTGAAACTTTTTCTGTTTTTTTATAATTTTTTTAAAGAAATAAGATGTAGACTATATTACATGTCTTATTGAAATTGAATTCTTGAGAGCCAATTAGTTTAAGCCGATGCGTATCAATATAACAACAAACGTCCAGTATAACTAAAATCCTCAAACCCAACCCAATTTCACCACTCAAACCCATTTCAAACCCAATGCTATGAAAACTCTCCAACCCATCGGCATTAAAACTTCAACACAGCTATATTCTAAAGCAGGATTAAGTGGGCGGCTTCCAGCACCTAGACTAAAAAATAAATAACTAACTGCTATCTAATCTGTCCGAGTGACTGGTCGATACATCGCCGGCAGACAGCAAACCCTTCGTCGGGATTTTAGATACATTATTGAAAAGATGACTAGGAAATTTCACAAATAATTCAGGGTTTGACAATGGAAGTACGCCATATGATAAATTCTCGGGGCTCTAGCTGCGTTGTTACTGGAGCTTAAACTTACTTGCCAGGGGATTGTCTTTGGCCTAAGTGGCGAAATCTCTTTCTGTGTTTTTCATCACAGGGTCACATGGGCGTGTCATCTGTCTCAGGGGTATGTGTAGTCGCTTGGGCGTGTCATCGTTGTAAGTATGAGATCCCCAGTGGATTTGTTTCAAGCTTTACAATACCAGTAGCATATCATATGTACATACGATAAAAGCGAGTAGCACATCATATGGATATATATTACAACAGACTAGCACATGTTATGTAAATATAATATATTTGAGTAGCACTTCATATGTAGATATAATACAACTGAGTAGCACACCATATGTAGACATAACACAATCGAGCATGACATCCCATGTGACACAGTCCAGGTCCATGTATGTTGCAAGATATGTAGAGCCCAGACAGCGTATCATGATCCACTAACATAATAAAGGATAGAAAAAACGAGATCACCTCAAACTATTTTGACTCCGATAACTTTGAAGCTATGTTTACTTTTATGTTGTAAACATATTACTGGAATATTACTGACTTGTACAAGAGTGTACACCGACAAATTGTGACAACGAACGTTGTGCTCGCCTCTCCCAAATTCAGTTTGATTAAAGCTTTAACTATGGGGGACACGATTAACCAAAGAGCCACGTGACATGTGCGAGGATGTTTTCATGTCTATCACGTTTCTCGTAACGCCCGAGCAACATTAAACCACAGCTGTAACCCCCTTCTAAAGCTATATTTACGACATGCGAACAGCTCTTGGAACTTCCGCTTTTCATTTGATTTTATAGGGAGTAATCCCTGGTCAGTAGGATATAGCTAAGATCTAACGCCTTGGTTTGTTTCAGTCAGAACAATCCCAGGTCAGCACCATATAGCTAAGATCTAACTCCTTGGTTTATTTCAGTCAGAACAATCCCAGGTCAGTAGGATATAGCCAATATCTAACTTCTTGGTTTGTTTCAGTCAGAACAATCCCAGGTCATTAGGATATAGCTAAGATCTAACTTTTTGGTTTTTTTCGGTCAGAACAATCCCAGAATAGTGGGATATGGCTAAGATCTAACTTATTTGTTTATTTCAGTCACAATAATCCCAGGTCAGTAGGATATAGCTAAGATCTAACTCCTTGGTTTGGTTCAGACAGAACAATGCCAGGTTAGTAGGATATAGCTAAGATCTAACTTCTTGGTTTTGTTCAGTCAGAACAATCCCAGGTCAGTGTGATATAGCTAAGATCTAACTCCTTGGTTTGGTTCAGTCAGAACAATCCCAGGTCAGTGGGATATAGCTAAGATCTAACTCCTTGGTTTGGTTCAGTCAGAACAATCCCAGGTCAGTGGGATATAGCTAAGATCTAACTCCTTGGTTTGGTTCAGTCAGAACAATCCCAGGTCAGTGGGATATAGCTAAGATCTAACTCCTTGGTTTGGTTCAGTTAGAACAGATGTGTTTACGTTATCGTCAACAATGTGATCGGCAGTCTCTAAACATCTCAGTACTTCTACTAGTTTCTACGGAAATGGTCAAGAGAGTAATGAGGGATGGTAAATCAAAACATTCCGATCAATTAATGACATCAAGCAATGATATCAAGATCAACTGATATTAATATGATCAATTAATTACATCAAGTGTAATTTCGGGGATCAACTGATATTAATGTGATTAATTTTTGACATCAAGTAATGATATCGAGATCAACTGATATTGATATGATCAATTCATGACATCAATTAATGATATCGAAATCAATTGATATTAATAATATCAGTTCATTATGGTAGGATCAAATCAAGACATTCACACAAAAATCATCTCATCCTCGTCAACGCATTAACACAAGGCTCTTTATCTTTGGTCAGCTCGTGACAGTACAAGTAAATCTTGACGCTATGACAAATTGATCACCGTGATAATTCCATGTCATTCAATGCAAAGCAGTTCATTTAGGAGATGAAATGTTTCGAACTTGGTTGTTTTTCATAAACCCCGTGTCAGAATTTTGGTTGATTTCAGGACAGAGTGTGAGGTCAGTAGGTTCGTTCTTGATTTCTAACATGCATCGATCATTTTGACAGATTATTGGATATTTTCAGATTTCAGATCCGCCTATAAACCATGCAAGCTGTGAAAGGATTTAAAAATGTTTCGTCCAATCGAGGTCAGTATCTGAGTTACGATGAAACAATGACATTAGGTTGTACAGGCAGATCTGAACAGCCTGAAACCATAATGACAGGTTAAACCATTTAATACCCTGCATTAGACCACAGTCTGTACAGTCTGACAGCCTGTATCATTTAACATGTATCATTTGACAGCCTGTATTACCTGACAAGCTGCATTGTCCCGTATCATCTGACAGCCCGCATCCCCTAACAGCCAGCATTAACTAACAGCCTGTTTCATCCAAGAAACAAACGCAGTCCTACGCGTCACGTCTTTATTTTCTAAAGGACACCTTATCTCCCTAGCACGTATTCAATGTTTTAAAGTCGTGCTGATGTTCTGACCTGCATTTTAAGGTATAAAAATGCGCTAAAACCCATCCTTGCATTTTAATTTTCTCAAAACATTTCTGGTGAGGGGAAACAGGATGTAAATGTTAGTAATTTAAATGATTTTCTTGGCCATAAAAGAGTATGATTTCCTTTAGATCGCTCTATGTAGTTGGACTGTCACGTCGTTTTCTGGAGGCCAGACTAAGTTGGGGCCAAAGACATACCCAGAGGGGGCGCAACAACTGGAAGTAATCTATGTTTATGTTTGGCGTCAGAGATGACCCTGTGCGACATCTTCTTCTTCTATATTTTGAGGGCCCAGGATCAATGTATTGATCATTCTGTATCCTATGTATGTAGAGGGGGTTCGCGATGTTTCTGTGCATGGTTTTGAAGAAGATACTTCACTGGTCACAAGAGCTACCCAGTGATATTATGCCTAATGTATTGTTTTCGCTGATAGGTACCCTGCCCCTTTCCCGAATGCCCGAAAAGCATATATATATGCTTTCGCATTTGCTGGTCCAACAATTTGGAACGCCCTTCCTGTCGATCTTAGAAACAACCAGACACTGGAGTCCTTTAAAACAGATCTAAAGACACATCTATTTCGCAAATACCTTCTGGGATGATTGTCTACCTTATTTTCCATGTGTTGCTGTGTTGCTCCGGGTTGAAATGGCTAGAAAGACTTTGATATTGTATGCTTGTAATTAGTTTTTGTAGTGTTGTGTTTGTTTTAAATGTGGTGAATTATAGATATGTTTTTTGTTGACTTTGTACCGCGCTTCGAGCCTTTGGGGATGAAGCGTGTTTTTTAAATGAACTTTATTATTATTATTATTATATATATATATATATTTATATATAGCGATCCCCACTTTATTTCCTGAACAATTTACCAAATGATAAGTATCTACCAAGGCCTAAAATATACAGTCCAAGGATGGTGTCTTCAGTACGGTAGCCAAGGAGAAAGCAGGGGAGTAGCCATTCCCTCGGCAAACATTTTTTTCCTCACAACTTTGGGTCTTTTCCTAAATTTCCGCTATTTTTTCCAGTTATAAATGTATCCAATGACTTTAAACGATTCATGAACAAACCGCTGAAATGTCTTAATTATATGCAGATAAGGCTTTTTTCACACTAATTGTCTTTGTTAAAGAACAAATTAGTCTTAGTGATATGATTCATTTTTTTTTTGCTCAAATTTGTTTCATTAACATTATTGGAACTGAGAAAACTCTGAAAAATGACATTTAAAATATGCTTTGAGTCTGTACTGGAGCGGTTACATGTAAGTTCATCGAAAGACAAGTTATCGACAAACAATGCCGCGGCGCCACTTAATGGACAAATAAACTTTATCGACAGACATTTCATTGAAAATATCTTTCAAAGACAGAAAAAAAACGCATCGATCATGAACACTTAATCGACAGACATAACATCAACGTAGACACTTCATTGATAGACATTTTAAATACAAAATGTGCAGAAACTTATTTTACGGTGATGCAAACTCATGATATGATTCCTTGTAGGACCGGGGTCCCAAAAGTATTGTTTCCTATATGAGCTACATAAAAACAAGTACAAATATAGATTTTAACGTGATTGATTGATCTAGGCAAAACATTACAGTAGACATACCTCTCATTATTCAGAATCAAATACTGCTGGATTTTTAAACTAATGATATTAACTCCATTTCTCCGTGGCACAATTTTAATAATTGAAAAGTCGATATCTCTGGAGCTTTTTGGGCCCATTGTAAAGGGTAAAATTTAAAATTAAAGGCGAGAGCCCACATTTGTTCGTAATCATAGAATAGCATCTTATGGGACGGGTGCCGCCTGAGCTGGGATCCCTCTTTCAATCGACTGCATGACTCCATAATCGATTCTACAAGCGCTATCACCAGAATCGTTTCCAGCAAAGCATTACGAATCAGAAAGAAAGAAAACGCTGCACCAAGCGGCGCACCAACAGCTTTAGGGGAGGGAATTTGCTAGCGATGGTCCCATACGGTAAGTCATCTTCTGTCAAACAGTTGTGTTTTGTTTTGTTTTGAAAGTGGGACTGGAGATCAAGAGCGAATTCTAGGTTGATCTGCAGGAAGAAATCGAAACGCGTTTCAGTCGTTGGTTTAGAGAAGGTGCATTTAAAAGTGCTCCGCCACGTTTTTGTTTTATTCAGCTGATGACAATCCATGCCATATAATTGGATGCTGTTGTCACATTTGTTGCTAGAACTTTTCCCAACTAGAAAAGATCACCTTGTGGGCGTGCATTATTAGAGCAGCTCAAGACAAGATCAACTTGTGGGCGTGCATTATTAGAGCAGCTAAAGACAAGATCAACTTGTGGGCGTGTATTATTAGAGCAGCTCAAGACAAGATCAACTTGTAGGCGTGTATATTAGAGCAGCTCAAGACAAGATCAACTTGTGGGCGTGTATTATTAGAGCAGCTCAAGACAAGATCAACTTGTGGGCGTGTATTATTAGAGCAGCTCAAGACAAGATCACCTTGTGGGCGTGTATTATTAGAGCAGCTCAAGACAAGATCAACTTGTGGGCGTGTATTATTAGAGCAGCTCAAGACAAGATCATATTGTGGGCGTGTATTATTAGAGCAGCTCAAGACAAGATCAACTTGTGGGCGTGTATTATTAGAGCAGCTCAAGACAAGATCAACTTGTGGGCGTGTATTATTAGAGCAGCTCAAGACAAGATCAATTTGTGGGCGTGTATTATTAGAGCAGCTCAAGACAAGATCAACTTGTAGGCGTGTATATTAGAGCAGCTCAAGACAAGATCAACTTGTGGGCGTGTATTATTAGAGCAGCTCAAGACAAGATCAACTTGTATGCGTGTAATATTAGAGCAGCTCAAGATAAGATCAACTTGTGGGCGTGTGGTATAAGAGCAGCTCAAGACAAGATCAACCTGTGGGCGTGTGTTATTAGAGCAGCTCAAGACAAGATCAACCTGTGGGCGTGTGTTATTAGAGCAGCTCAAGACAAGATCAACTTGTGGGCGTGTATTATTGGAGCAGCTCAAGACAAGATCAACCTGTGGGCGTGTGTTATTAGAGCAGCTCAAGACAAGATCAACCTGTGGGCGTGTGTTATTAGAGCAGCTCAAGACAAGATCAACTTGTGGGCGTGTATTATTGGAGCAGCTCAAGATAAGATCAACTTGTGGGCGTGTATTATTGGAGCAGCTCAAGATAAGATCAACTTGTGGGCGTGTATTATTGGAGCAGCTCAAAGGCCTCAAGCCAGGACTTAATCATTACAGACATCTAACCAAAAGTCTTTTGGTGTATTTTCAGAATTATTTCGATGTTAGAATTAGATGATATTAGGATAAGATGATGTTAGAATTAGTGGATGTTAGAATTAGATGATGTTAGATTTAGAGGATGTTAGAATTAGTTGATGTTAGAATTAGAAGATGTTAAAATTAGATGATTTTGAGAGTATCAACAATTTTACGGAGAAGTGGTTCACTGACCTGTATATAATCATTACATAATTAGTTGACATTTCTATTTATTTATGTATTTCGTTCATTTATTTTTAATTGTTTTAATTATTATTATTTAGTTGTTACTTTTGGGGTGGGGTAATTTTTAGCGTTATCTCTAGTGTTAAAACCTGGTTTCGCAACGGGATCATTTCAGGACTACTGTTTGCTCTGAATACAAAACAAGGATTTTGAATTTATGTATGAGTTGATTCACTTGAAATTTTAGAGCATAAATCTAATTAAAATGCAAATAATTTAAATAATTATAGAGAATACAATGAAATTAATGTCATGCAATTGAATTCTAGGAAAGCATAAATGAGCTAACACAAACTAAGTGAAATATGCCATAGCTATGTCCATATGTTAATAAAACTTGTATGTGTCAATATATTAATGTAAACTTGCATGTGTTAATGAAAATTTGCAAGTGTCAATGTGTTAATGTAGCATTGCTTGTGTCCATTTGTTAATGAAAACTTGCATGTGTCAATGTGTTTATGTAGCATTGCTTGTGTCCATGTGTTAATGAAAACTTGCATGTGTCAATGTGTTAATGAAGCATTGCTTGTGTCCGTCCATGTGTTAATGAAAACTTGCATGTGTCAATATTTTAATGAAGCATTGCTTGTGTCCATGTGTTAATGAAAACTTGCATGTGTCAATGTGTTAATGTAGCATTGCTTGTGTCCATGTGTTAATGAAAACTTGCATGTGTCAATGTGTTATTGGAGCCTTCCTTGTGTCCATATGCTAATGAAGCCTTGTCGGTGTCCATGTGTTAATGAAGCTGTCCTTGTGTCCGGGTGTTATTGATTCTATGCCTTTTTCGATGTCATTGAAGTCCTCCATATAGCCCCTGTGTTATTGCAATCGTCCATGTGTTGTGATATTGCAGCAATGCATATAACCCATGTGTTATTGCAGCCATCCATATAGCCCATGTGTAATTGAAGCCATCCATATAACCCGTGTGTTATTGAAGCCATCCATATAGACCATGTGTTATTGCAGCCATCCATATAGCCCATGTGTTATTGAAGCCATCCATATAACCCATGTGTTACTGAAGCCATCCATATAGCCCATGTGTTATTGAAGCCATCCATATAGCCCATGTGTTATTGAAGCCATCCATATTAACCCCGGTGTAACTGAATCCATCCATATAGCCCATGTGTTTCTGAAGCCATCCATATAGACCATGTGTTATTGAAGCCATCCATATAGCCCATGACTTATTGCAGCCATCCATATAGCCGATGTGTTATTGAAGCTATCCATATAGCCCGTGTGTTATTGAAGCCATCCATATAGCCCATATGTTATTGCAGCCATCCATATAGCCGATGTGTTATTGCAGCCATCCATATAGCCCATGTGTTATTGAAGTCATCCATATAGCCCATGTGTTATTGCAGCCATCCATATAGCCGATGTGTTATTGCAGACATCCATATATCCATGTGTTATTGAAGCCATCCATATAACCCGTGTGTTATTGAAGCCATCCATATAGCCCATGTGTTATTGAAGCCATTCATATAGCCCATGTGTTACTGAAGCCATCCATATAGCCCATGTGTTATTGAAGCCATCAATATAGCCCATGTGTTATTGAAGCCATCCATATTAACCCCGGTGTTACTGAATCCATCCATATAGCCCATGTGTTTCTGAAGCCATCCATATAGACCATGTGTTATTGAAGCCATCCATATAGCCCATGACTTATTGCAGCCATCCATATAGCCGATGTGTTATTCAAGCTATCCATATAGCCCGTGTGTTATTGAAGCCATCCATATAACACGTGTGTTATTGAAGCCATCCATGTAGCCCATGTGTTATTGAAGCCATCCATATAGCTCATGTGTTATTGAAGCCATGCATATAACCAATGTGTTATTGAAGCCATCCATATAGCCCCTGTGTTATTGAAGCCATCCATATAGCCCATGTGTTATTGAAGAAATCCATATAGTCCATGTGTTATTGCAGCCATCCATATAGCCCATGTGTTATTGAAGCCAGCCATAAAGTCCATGTGTTATTGAAGCCATCCATATAGACCATGTGTTATTGCAGCCATCCGTATAGCCCATGTGTTATTGAAGCCATCCATATAGCCAATGTGTTATTGCAGTGGTCCATACAGACCATGTGTTATTGCAGCCATCCATATAACCCATGTGTTATTGAATCCATCCATATAGCCCATGTGTTATTGAAGCCATCCATATAGCCCATGTGTTACTGATGTGTTATTGCAGTGGTCCATACAGACCATGTGTTATTGCAGCCATCCATATAACCCATGTGTTATTGAATCCATCCATATAGCCCATGTGTTATTGAAGCCATCCATATAGCCCATGTGTTACTGAAGCCATCCATATAGCCCATGTGTTATTGAAGCAATCCATATAGCCCATGTGTTATTGAAGCCATCCATATAGCCCATGTGTTATTGAAGCCATCCATATAGCCCATGTGTTACTGAATCCATCCATATAGCCCATGTGTTACTGAAGCCAACCATATAGCCCATGTGTTATTGCAGCCATCCATATAGCCCATGTGTTATTGAAGCAATCCATATAGCCCATGTGTTATTGAAGCCATCCATATAGCCCATGTGTTATTGCAGCCATCCATATAGCCCATGTGTTATTTATACTGTGCTTTTTCCTATGTGTAATACAAAGGTTGTTGAGTGAATGTTGTTGTAGCTGGTTTAACAGTATCGACCAAGACTCGATCGCTGCATACCCGTGAAGCTGATCTGTCTACCACAATCTAATATAATCATTTAATCATCAGAGACAACATCAACTGATTTTCACCTGTCCCCCCAGCTCATCCGAAGTAATCCTCTTGATCACCCTGGGTCATCTAATAATCCAGGATTACCGCAAGGCCCAGCGGTACATGGGGAACGTTTGATGTCCGGTCAACAGTGGCGAGAACATTGTGGATTGGTGCCGTGCTTCCCAAACGTTCAAGTTGGGCGGACCTGTCGACAGGTTTACTTTGCAATACGGACCGGTGTCAGACCCATTAATTGGGTTACTTGTTAATTGACCTTAAATATGTTATAATACTTTTTAATTCGTGACATCCAGTGCGATAAAACTCTATTGACCAATACAATAATCACCAGATATGTAATTATTTTTACACTTCATTATATGAACTCGTGTTACCAAAATAATAATGGAGGGCATATTGCGCAACTTTCCATCAGTTCTTGTGAAGTCTTAACATCTAAAAATATAATTTTTCTAATGAAATTGAATCGGGTTTTAATGGGGGGTTTTCCCCACAAATAACATTATTATTTTTCTTTTAACCAATAAAATCTTAACAATAAGCACAACAATCTACAATGGCCTCGAAATGTATATTAATTAAATAGTAAAATTAGATATTTTTTTTAATCTTTAAAGAAGAATCTATGTATAGATGTTTACGTAACTCACACCATTGGCTTTTGAATTGTTTCTTTTATATAATAAAGGACAACCCAATCCTTTGCACGCACATGAAGTACAAAGAAACCATATTTCTAAAATTGAAATTAAAATGTCCTTAAATTAAAAAAAATAAGCATGTATCATTGAAAAAATCTGGAAGGTAGCGCAATGTGCCTTCCATTGTTTGGTATCACACTATTTTCTCGTCAGGAAAATAACATGGCTTTTGCCATTTAAGCCATGATCTATAAAACCCCAAAATGTTTGTAAAATTGGATTTGATTTGTGTGTTCTTCTTCTCGATAGGCTTCGTATTTGCTTACAATTAAAGTCCGGCACAAAACATCGCCGTCCCATGAGGCTCTTCCTAGATGCTGTTACGCACTGGCTTTTATTGTGAGAAATTAATCTCTTGGTTTTTTTAAAGTTATGGCTCGTTCAAACAGTGCACAACAAAGGACGTTACCATAGAGAAATACAATAACAAAAATACGACACCCAAAACAGTTGCTAATTACAATTAATAAGATTCCTTTAAGTATTAATATAATTACAAAACAAAAGAAATATAATTACAAATCATCAACTTACAGAGTATGGTAGATCTTGTACCGGCACACAGTTAGTACAATGTGCCAATTAATAATGTACAATGACGAATGCGAATAAACACATTTGAGTACACAAAGAATAATAAACGTCTCGAAGTTAAAACTATCTATCAATCAGTCTGAATCTCCGTAAATCTCTGAAACCCTTTATTGATATAGTGGGTCTACCGACGCGTCCATAAACGCCTTTGACACTGTTTCCGTTTCTCGACAAATCGAGAACGTTCCACAAGATACTACGAGACAAAGTAACCAGGTTTAATTGGTAGTCGGCAGTAAACACGACCGATCAAAAGAACTAGCCCCGCCCATCTAAGAACGTAGCGTCCGCTAGGAATCTTATTATGGGTCAAGCAAAGTTCACGGCACGGGAAAAGTGTCCTACATAAAAATGCCTACAACTAATGATGTTTTTTTACGTCCTCGACTTTTGAGGTGGTTTGACACCAGAATCAAATGAGGAAACACTAACTTTTTTTTTCTTTTTTTTTGACTTATTTTGTACGGACCGACTCCGGTCCGCGGACCACCTTTTTGAAAAACACTGATTAAGTGTACGTTGTTCCTAAGATACGTTTGGCATGCGTTACCAGTATCTGACTTCTGTGTAGGGATGGGGCTATGAGCTTTAGTCCTCCTTCTTCATAGATAGGGCTAATTAGTTTCTGACTCCATTTCAAATTTGGAGAATTTTAGCTAGTGACTCTAGTTTAGAGATGGGTCAAATTAGCTGCTGACTCCATTTCAAATTTGGGGAATTTTAGCTAGTGACTCCAGTTTAGAGATGGGTCAAATTAGCTGCTGACTCCATTTCAAATTTGGGGAATGTTAGCTAGTGACTCCAGTTTAGAGATGGGTCAAATTAGCTGCTGACTCCATTTCAAATTTGAGGAATTTTAGCTAGTGACTCCAGTTAGAGATGGGTCAAATTAGCTGCTGACTCCGTTTCAAATTTGGGGAATTTTAGCTAGTGACTCCAGTTTAGAGATGGGTCAAATTAGCTGCTGACTCCATTTCAAATTTGGGGAATTTTAGCTAGTGACTCCAGTTTATAGCTGAGTCAAATTCGCCGCTGACTACCAAACAGAGACGAGGGCGAATAGCTTGTGAGAATAAAAGAAGACGGATAGGTAATGTAACGGAAAGTAAGTTGGTCATTTAGAATATCGATAAAGTGCAGGTGTTAATTTAGAGAAAGCATAACAAATAGATTGCTGTATTGTCATTGTGGCCATATTTGATTGGTTTACGTGAAATATTTAAGGGCGCCACGATCATGAACAGTTACTGAAACAACGAATAGAGAGAAAAAGCCATAACATTGAAGAACAAAGTGATAGCCAGACTCAAGGGACCTAAGTTTTCAGAGCATGACCATCAGGATAATAACCTCTCTGGGAAGCCAGTTGTGTCCCCATATAATTGACTGCCGCCCACAATTTGTTTAGTGGCGTGAGGTGAGAGACGTGAATGGAACCGTCAGGACTAGAGAATGGGGCGTGTTATAGTCAAGACGTAGATCAGTCCATGGGAGAATCATTGAGAAACAGGACATTGGTCAGTGTGATGCATTACTTACAAAATAGGACATTGGTCAGTGTGAGATATAACAAGATACGACATTGGTCAGTGTGAGATATAACAAAATAGGACATTGGTCAGTGTGAGAGATAACAAAATACGACATTGGTCAGTGTGAGATATAACAAAATACGACATTGGTCAGTGTGAGATATAACAAAATATTCAGAAGTAGGTAAAGGAGTAGAGAGGGTAATTGCGTGAGAAGGGTTATAGGTGGGGAAGAGCATTGGCGCGGGGACGAGTAATGACATGTGGATGGATGATATGGGAAGGTAATAAAACAGGACATTGGTCAGTGTGAGAGATAATAAAACAGGACATTGGTCAGTGTGAGAGATAATAAAACAGGACATTGGTCAGTGTGAGAGATAATAAAACAGGACACTGATCAGTGTGGGATATAACAAGATATGACACTGGTCAGTGTGAGATATCACAAGATATGACATTGGTCAGTGTGAGATATCACAAGATATGACATTGGTCAGTGTGAGATATAAAAAAAAGGAGATTGGTCAGTGTGAGATATCACAAGATATGACATTGGTCAGTGTGAGATATAACAAAACAGGACATTGGTCAGTGTAAGATTGTCACAGCCAAGACGAAAAACACATACATTAAATGCGATGCATGATTATCTACTATTTACTGCTCAGTGCGACTATATTGTTTGTTTGTTGGTTTGTCGATGTGTGGGTCCATTAATGGCAAGGAAACGAAAGAATGGAACCTGCAAATTGTGGTCATAATCTCCCTATCCCAAAAGCTGTAATTAAACATTCTTAAATTGTAGAGGGTAAAGTTTTTTTTAAAAATTATTCTAATTGAAAGACTTGGACGCACGTTGAAGTTAATCCACTAGAGTATGTTGAGTGTAGGCCCATGATGAATGAGCTCTCAAACATCTACTGTGTGCACCTTTGTTTGGCGCACGCATTGGACAGAACGTGTTCGTCTACGCTCGAAGAGCAGTGTGCTTTCAAGAAACAATTGGACACACTTTTTTCAACAAAACATTAGGTCTTTCATCAATGCAATCATAGTCTTTCAATATACGTCCATATGTGCATGTTGTAGCATTGGAAGAAACTACAGTTCATTTCGTGGTATAAGAGAGGCTGCACATTAGATTAGAACTACGCATAGTTCATGGGCGTACATAAGCGCTTCTTAAATAATCTTTATTAATTTTTATTGCCAACTTTAAATAGTAGATGTGGGTGGGGAAGGGAGAATCGCCCTTTTGTGATTCAGCCCCAAATCATCATTTAGTGAAACTACGTCACTATATGGGTGGGTACCTTTTAAGAAATAGCGGCACAAGACAGGAGAATAAAACGTATACATATATTTCAAGCATCCACATACCTTGTTCCACTATTATCTTTACACATGAACGCAGTCATTCATTTAATATACATTTTAGGAGTATAGCAATGTCTTATGTGTACAATTTGATACCTACGGAACCATTTCAGTCCACAGTTGATTTCCCCTTTCTTATATAAAATTATGTACATGTTTTACATTCATTATTAGCTTCTTATATGATACACGCAATAAGCTTATGTAAAGATTTGTTTAACTGACATCAGGTAATGACAGGGTGGTGTTACAGTTCAAAACGGGTGAAATGATGTGTACATTTTTGTGAACGACAGTGAATTTTCTTTCTTTTTTTCGGTGTAGGAGTGAGTTTGTATTGTTATATTTTTTGTGATAGAATGTGTAGGACTTTTGGACACGTCTATTTTATCCCGATCAGCAGAAAATACATCGTAATTTAGTGATTTTTGTATCATTACTTCAATTGAGTGTCCAGAATTTTATTTGTTTCAGTTTTCACTTCTCTCAAGGAAAAAGGTGGAAAATCGATATTATAAAGAGATATTTTTTTACAAACTTCCGATGACTCCTACATCATAAATTATTTTTAGCTCTACATATGTAGAAATGTAAACCCGCTATGTCTGAAATAGATTGTTTCTATTAGCGTTGTATCATACAGAGACTTTGAAATTAGCTCAGTTTTGGTTCATAGGAAAATATCATGTAACGCCAGCTGTAATGTTCTTGGTTTTCACCAGGAAATGAAAGCGATCGTTAGAGACGATAAGTTAAAAAGCATAAACACTCTTTTCTATTGAAGCAATGATAAAATATCAATAAATTACGATGTTTTGTCTGTAAAAGAAGATTGTTCGAATAACAATAGATGAGATATAATAGTTTATAAAGCCAAAATACCCGGGTTTGTATTCAGAAGTAGGTAAAGGAGTAGAGAGGGTAATTGCGTGAGAAGGGTTATAGGTGGGGAAGAGCATTGGCGCGGGGACGAGTAATGACATGTGGATGGATGATATGGGAAGGTAAATGGAATTGGGGAATTGAGAAGGGTTCAGGGCTTGAGGAAGGGGCAATGGCAGGATAAAGGTTAATGAAAGGGGAAAGGGTAATGGTGGGGAAGAGGTAATGTTGGGAAAAAGTAATAATGTGCGAAGATGTAATGTGGTGGAATAAGTAATGGTGGGGGAAAGGTAATGGGGGAAGAAGTAATGGTGGGAGCAAGGGTAATGGTGGTAAGAGGTAATGGTGAGGGAAAGGTTCATGATGGGGGAAGAGGAAATGGTGGAGGAAATGGTAAGGGTAGAGGAAGAGGTAATTGTGGGTTGGAAGAAGTAATGGTGGGAGAAGGTAATGGGAGGAAACGGTAATGGTGGGGTAAGACGTAATGGTAAGAGAAGGAGTAATGGTGGGGGAAGCGGTCATGGTGGGAGAAAGGGTAATGTTGTGGGAAGATGTGATGAGGGAGGGAAGAGATAATGTCGTGAAGAGGAGATGATTTTCGACTGGGGGTGGAGTTTCTTGTCCTTAAACCAAACAGGGACTACTTTTTCTTGCTTTATTTAGAGGGTGAGCGAAATTCTTACACTAGATATCTCTGAAATAAACATCAAATGTATACGTCATATCTAAATTTAGATTCTTTAAGGAAGTCGTATGACGTCACAGATGCTCTGATTAAATTGATCTCCTGGCCAATCATCGTTTAATTAAAGTCCTGGCCACATTCCCCTTGACCACGGGCCTGCTAGACAGTTGCTACGATAGCCGCACATAACGAGCCATCCTCTTAAGTCCTTCCATGAAACTGTCCACTTCGGGCTGGTTCACATTAGTCGCGCTTTCTAAGCTTTTATCAGCCAGAGTCACACGGGGGTCAGTGGGAGTGGGTTCGGGAGAGGTGCTGCTCTGAACGAGCAAGTGGGGTTCTGTCCGGTCGTAAATGATGGAAGAGGTTATCGTTGGGGAGTAGAGCTGGTCCACTGTATATTAGACACAAACAATTTGTGTAAATAAAACAATATGTAATATAGTTAGTTCAGGGTATATACTTAGAATATAGGTCTTATCGTTTGGAGAAAACCAACAAACTCTTGAGAGCTTAGGTTTGAGTAGGATTTGAGTGCAGGCTACTATTGAAGGATAAAGTCGTTGCTATAAAATACAAGAGACGCTGGAAATTATTTTTAAAATATGTTGGGAGAGACCAGTAGAAATTACCTATAAAAATGTGTTGGGACAGACTAATGGAAATTACTTACAGACATATGTTTGGACAGACCAGTAGAAATTACTTATAGAAATATTTTGGGACAAATCAATATAAATTACCTATAAAATACCTCGGGAGAGACCAATAGAAATATATTGGGAGAGACCATTGGAAATTACCTGTAGAAATATGTTGGGATAGACCAATAAAAATTACATATAAAAATATGTTGGGACAGACTAATAGAAATTAACTATAGAAATATGTTGGAAGAGACCAATAGAAATTACCTATATGCCGGAAAAGACAAATAAAAATCTATTGGAAATAAACAATAGAAATATGGTAGTGTGTGAGTGCTATTGTGAGTGAGGTCTAAGAACTCAAGGGTCAATCTTGTCGCCATTAACCCTAGATGTGCAACTAGCTCTGCGCTATTAATTTCTGACTCTCTCTCTCTCCCTCCATCTCCTCTGTATTTCTCTCTTTCTTTATCGTTCCCTCCCTCTCTGATCTTTATTTATTTATTTTATTTTTTTATTTATCCTCGGCGGTGACCATTATATGTCAACCAATCGGTAAGTGGCGAAACAATTTGGTGAAATAATTGGGGAAAAAATGGTTTCTGCTTTAATTTCTGGCTCGAGTGAATGGTGACACCAGTAACATTGTTTGGGTTGTTGATATGTGGGTGGGGGGCGGTTGTCATCTACTGCCTTTGAGCGCATGCACACACACACACACATAAGTCTCAGCTCACTAAAACCATAGTTCTGCCCACACATAAGTCTCAGCTCACTTAAGCCATAGTTCTGCCCACACACACACATAAGTCTCAGCTCACTAAAGACATAGTTCTGCCCACACACACATAAGTCTCAGCTCACTAAAGCCATAGTTCTGCCCACACACACATAAGTCTCAGCTCACTAAAGCCATAGTTCTGCCCACACACACACATAAGTCTCAGCTCACTAAAGCCATAGTTCTGCCCACACACATATAAGTCTCAGCTCACTAAAGCCATAGTTCTGCCCACACACACACATAAGTCTCAGCTCACTAAAGCCATA